>JALIZH010015974.1:0-42829 GCA_030522465.1 Rhipicephalus appendiculatus | reverse complement strand
GTAAAAGCTAGTGTGCATATTTAACCCTTTGATGGTTTTCGCCGTACATGTACGGCAACACCTAACAGTGCCCAAATGGTTTTCACCGTACATGTACGGCACGGCCGCTTTTATCTTTAAAACGCGCGCTTTTTCTCGATCATTTCTTTTTGTTGGCGTGTGCTGCCACACTTCAGGAACACGTTGAATTTTTTTCATGCGCCGATGTTTCTCCGTTGTAATTGCTTTTTTGCTTCGCAAAGCGGCGATCCGGCAACTACTTGCGCACCGGAGTGCGTCCGCGGTTCGGCTGGTTTAAAACGCGCGCCTCTTTCCATCCTTTTTCTTGCTTGACATGTGCTGCCATGCTTCGGGAAACTGTGAAATTTTTTTTCATGCGCCGATGTCTCTCCGTTGTTGCTTTTTTTATGCTTCGCAACGCGGCGCCCCGGTAGTCGCTTGCGCCTTCGAGCGCGCCCGCGGCGCAGCTGGTTTAAAATGCGCGCCTTTTTCGATCACTTCTCTTGCTTGACATGTGCTGCCACACTTCGGAACACGTGGGATTTTTTTAACGCGCCGATGTCTCTCTGTTGCTTTTCTGCTTTCCAAAGCGGCGCGGCGTCTTTCGCTTGCACACCTGAACGCGCGCATGCCGAGCGGCTGGTTTCGGTTTCGTCCATCGGTTGGTTATCGCTTCTCGCGCCCGTAAAGCTGATGGCTGTTTGATTTTTTAATCTCTCAAAGGGTGACCGCTTGTGAATCTCTCGTTTATTGCTCCTCGAGCCGCGATTAGATCTGTTTCGGGAGGAGCTAAATTACACAAACCTTGCCGACGTGGTTGAGTTTCCCTGTTTAGGGAACTCGGAAAAACTATCTCCGTCTCGTTGGCGATAAGACGAAGGATCATTATAGCTTTTTCCCTCGTTTTGCTTTGCGGAGGGGCGCACAACCGCACAGTTTTCTTCCGTGCGCTCACTCACGCAGTTCGCCTACGCTGCGGAAGCTCGAGCCGGTTGCTATGGTGCTAGGGAGTCGAGCGGCGATTTTTCCGATGTGGACTGTTCCCCAAGTGCCGGATCTGATTCATTGGATGTCAGTTCGTCAGGCGAGGATTTACTTACGAGTTCAGACTCGGATGAGGATGAAGGAGCGACATCTTGAAAGCGTGCGCGGTGAGACGATCCGGGTCGGATCAAAGGTGACAATTCCCCAGTGTTTAGTTTTAGAGGAAAAACATTTTTTTAGCGGAAAAGTACTCTGCTGCGCTTATTTTTGTATGTCTGTGAGCTATGTTTATTATAATGCATAATTTTTATTTATAAGACATCGTAAAAGTGTATTTGTTTAGGATTTTGCTTGATGTTACTATGAATAAACCATGTGTATGTAACAACACAAAATTATTTCTTTGTCACTTAACGGTCACGACAAAAAATTTTAGACAATTTTTTTCTTAAATAGAATGGTCTGAAGGATTTATTTCAACAATAAAAAAATTACACATTTTTGGCACGCATTTCGTGAAAAAATTCGACCCTGAAAGGGTTAAAGCGCAACAAAGCCTAGTACTGGTCTATAGTCCGCTCTCTCATTAAAGGGGTCGTGAAACGTTTTCCGAAAATTTCCAACTACTTGTGTATTCAGAATCCTGGCCGTGCCTCGAATTCATTTCATCGATACTGTACCTCGATTCATTTCATCGTGCGGGTTCATTTAATAGCTAGAAAAACACAGTTTCGATTCCCTGCTCACGTTCCTCTCAACTGTAAAGCTGACGTCACCTTAAGTCAGCCAATGAAAAGTCTCTGTCATCAACAAAACATGGCGACACAGCGATGTTTGCTGAGCCATAGTTGACCGAGGTTCGTAGCATCATACCGGTTCGATTGCGGTGCCGTATGCAGTCACGAACGTTGTTTCCACTTTGTTAAGTTGTGCGGCACTGTCTGCCGATGCACATGGTAGGCAACAGCGAGGACTAAGCCACCCAAAACACGCCGTAAAATACAACCTAATGCAACCAGTAAGAAAAACACTGGGACGCCGCGCCGAGCGAGCGAAGGCAACACATGATGGAGCCCGGATGTACTAGAAAGCGGAACCAAGCAGATCACTCGCTGTACTTTCACAGTATAAATAGCTAAGAGCGCAAAATTTGCCGTGTTATTTTTTCTTTCCTAGGTTCCTATAAATCTATCATTTTGGAGCAAAAAAAGCTAACGCTCTGTTTATAACTTCTCTTACCATGACGTTTCATACAAAGAAAATAGCTGGTTCAATCTATGATGCAACGCACAATAAGAGTTACATGTATGCTCCCACGAAGTCCCAGTGTACTACGTAAAGTACACCAACATTTGATTACTCCTCAGAGCAAAACTATGCACACCATAGGCTTCACTCGCTTTACAGAGACTGAATTCTTTTTGCTGAAGCAGAAGCAGTCCGTTTTAGGGGCGAAGCTCCTTAAGCCGTGGGTCGTGCGTCCCCGTTGTATGTAGCCACCTCTCGTTTAGTACTTGCATATGATGAATATATTTAGGGGCGAAGCTCCCTTATGGCATTACCTCGGCGGTCCTCGGTTGTCCATGCACTCTGAGTAGCCAGTAGGTACTGGATTTCGACCTCCAAGGCAGTGCCTGTGTGAGATGTCTCCTGTGCGTGATTAAACAATAAAAAAAATTCACAACGTACATGTAAAATTAAAGTAAGCTGCGAGTCGCCATGACTCTCATCGACCCTTTAGTATCAATGCGCCCGATCTCACGTCGTTGATGATGTACTGCGCAGAATTCTGTGGAAGATTACCGCCTATAGACATGCGTACAATATGGTGGTTGGGTGAAGGTACGAAATAATTCGCGGCTCCCCTCAAATTCGTTAAATCGAGTTTTAACTGTCTTTGTGCGTTGCAACAGAAAAGTCACTACAAAGCGCAAGATTAATACGAAAGCGCGCGTGGTAACGTACGGCACCTTAGCACTGCGTCTTACAAAAGAGGCGCTCGGTAAGACAGCTGGTAAAGAAAGCAAAAATGCAAAAAGAAAGAAAAAAGTGTACAAGGCGCGAAACTAATACCCATTGACAGCAATTCAGTCGGACGTATTAAACCCAAATAAGGAAATTAGTGACCTGACGAAACACGATGACATTCTGTCTACAAACTTAAAATGAGTGTCCTGGACTTTCCTTTCGCACTGTACATCTGTGATAGTAAAGCTTTGTGACTGTAGTAGAGCGAAGAAAGCTTAAAAACTGCTAACTTACCTCAGAGTCAATTCCAGTTATGTCATCGACTGATGAAGTAGCCCTAGCAACTCATGAGGCTATGAAATCAAGCCCAGTTGAAGAGCCGGTGGTGCTGATGAACAGTGTAATGGACGTCAATAACGCTCGGTGACGCTGAGGTTTTCTTAATGTAACGAGCAGTTCGCTTACATACTTTGCAGAACTACACTCGGCACCGTGACTCTGGTTATCCACTTGGCCCCTTTTCAAATGTCGAGCCAGAGAGAGAGTGAGTTGATATTTCTGCAGGAATCACGTGACTCTCGTGAAGCGTGCGTCCATTGGCTTCCGTGATGAAGACGCTGCCGTGTGCGCCGTACAGTCGTCAGCTAGCTTAACACGAACGCTCAGCGGGGTGTCCTAAGATAGTTTGGTTGACGCTAGCGCCGCGTAGCTTTGGGTTCTGTTGCCGAGATATGTTACCCATACATGCCGACATACTATCAAAGCATACCGAGGTATTATCTCGGCAACAGCGCCAGCGCTTCGCGGCTGGCATCAGACAAAGTAGTCCAGGTCACGCGTCGGAGCGTTCGTGTTAAGCTTGCTGACGACTGTACATATCACGCGTTCGGCGTTCGGCGCCGCTGCGGCGCCCTCTGGCTCGCCAACGGAGACGGGCGCCGTGGTGGCGCGGCGCCTACGCCTCCTCTCTCTGTCTATCCTCGGTCTTTTAAAATTCGTTGCGTTGGTTTCGTGTCTCGTAGTTTTGTGTTCGACCGAACATGCGTATCTTCGTAGTCACGTTGACCAGTCTACAGAGTCACGAAGGCGGAAGCAGGCGCGGCGGGCATGCGAGCGTAGCTGCATACTCGAAATGTTTCCCATGATACCGATGGGCACATCTTATATGCACTAATCTGGGCAGTGCACCGTTGCTTCACTCTTGCCGCAGTGCTGCTCAGCTATACCATTTCTTTTGATACACGGTACCCAAGTACGTGTTTCACTCATATAATGGCGGGAACATATATGAGACAATTTCCAGAAATTATATGTAACATACCGACGGAGGCAAAATGCGAGACGTATTGTATATCTGGCCCGAGCCCGGCCCGGGCCCGATATAACAATTGTCCTTACCCGGCCCGACCCGGCCCGCGGGCCGGGCCGGGCCCGGGCTTTCGGGCCGGCCCGGGCCCGTGCAGTGCCCTAGTACTGACCACGTGCGTTTAACAGGCTCTCAATTTCCTAAAGTTTGACGACTTATAAAACAGAAAAAAACAAAACGAGTCAATATTCCAAATTAATATTATCTTGCTGTAACCTTTGGCATCCGAAAGTCTAATGAGCAAGATTAGACTATTCTGTTGCGTATTTTCTATTTCCGAGAAAAGAAGTGTACTTTGTAAATTACACTGGGCCCTAATGGGGTTGATTCAGGTATAACTATCGGACATAATATCACCACCGGCTTGAAAGGCGCACATTAAAGGCGTAAGTGGTCGTCCCTACTAAAGTGCGTACGCCGCGTGTGCACTTTTTTTTTGTCCTGCTTTTTACGTGCTCTTGTTCCCATGTTCATTACTTAAGTGAGGATTTTTGCACAATACGCTTAGCTTGTCGAATCATTACTTTATGAAAGCGAATCATTCCCTTATTGTGTTATCAGAGCAACAGTACCGTAATTGTCTGGTGCTACCGCCGCCGGTGTCAGCCCAGTATTCTACATTGGGGAGGCCGGTAAGCGCGCGAAGACGGGAACAACAACCCAACACACAGAGCGCTTGTGCCGTCTTGTTCCCGCCTTCGTGCGCTTACCGGTTTCCTAATGTCACTGTATCAACTAGTTCGGACCCAGCATCTGATTCAGAGTATTCTACAACAGAGCCACGCCGGCGCTCGATACTGCCTCGCAAAAAGACCCTATAGATGCTTCATGTCGTGGAGGAAATCACATTATCCTAGGCAATATAGCGTGGAATAAGAGTAAAATAACAACCATGCGTCACACAATTCGAATTGCGTGACGAGTGGATCGCTTAATGCTTCCATCTCCTTGCAAGCTAAGCCATAACCTTTCATAGAGTAGAGTAGAGTAGATCCTTAGAACCGTGGCACACACCCACGCTGGGGAATGGCCAAGAACCGGGTAGTTTAGAAAGAAATTCTTAAATATTTGGTTAGATGTCTATTTAAAGATGAAAAGAGAATTAATTAAGCAAAAAATTGCAAATATTAATATTATATGAATAAAAATACTGAAATAAATGGTGATGCGAGCAGTTTGGTTAAAAACAAGGAGTTTAGAAAATAAGGATGGCGGATAAATTTATTCTACGATCTAAACCTCTTCGATTCTTTAATAAACTTCTCCAAGGCATTGGCAACCTTCCCGTCACTGTGGCCAAGAGACAAAGCCCCGAAAGAAAGAACATTTGGTACATTTAAATCTATTCTAAGGAGTCGGAAAACAGCACCTTTATGCACTTTTGCGCAATGTAGAGTACCAGTTACAGGCGATGAGATAATGTTGTGTTGTCTCATGTACTCCGCAGAAAGAACAGTTAGGGGAAGCTGCCAGACCAGCTCTGTGTAAATAAAAATTTAGATAAGGAGTCTGACAGCGCAGTCTAGTGATTGCGACTTCAAGTTTCGTGTTTGACAAATTTTACTGTTCCAGTGGTGACTGAGGTGTTGAAATTCCAATGTGGCTGTTAATGGCGGTGCAGAATACTCGTCCAGCATCATTTTTCTCCTTATTCTAGCACCTATAATGAATCGGGAAGCCGGTAGTAAATGAATAACCGGACCATTCAGAGATGACTTTGCTAGCGCATCCACCATTTCATTTAGAAACAAGCCCTTATGTCCTGGGAGCCAAACCAACTTAATCAAGTTTATACGCGGGGGAGCTAATGATTTGAATGCATTCAGCACATGTCAGTCCTCATTTGCAGTGACAAGAGAACACACCGATAAAGAACCTGTCAAAATTACTGCGGAACTTGTTGATGCTGTTATTGTCATCAGTCAGAGCATCATTAAAGGGCACATAGTGTCCTACAGGCTTATAGTGGGTATACTATTATGGAAACACTGGTTACAAGCGGCAGTTGCGTCCAAACAGCAGCAGGAAGAACTGGATGAGCGCGGGCAGCATCGCAGGAAACACAGGCTAGGGAGCTCCAGCTCTTGCCTCGCACAGGGCTGGCGATGTGACGGGAGCACTGCGCATTTCTCTTCACTACAATTCGTTCTGCGTCGGGAATCGAGCCATCCTGGCGACTCATGGTGAACAAATTACGAGAGCATTGTCATAGAGCTTCAGGCGCTGTAGAAGGACAGATTCACGACCCCGAAAACGTTGGACTGTAGGTGGTATAACCAGTTCCACGATATTGGCGGCGAGATTGACCTATAGGAGGTAGCGCCGTCGCGGCGCTATTGTGGATAGACGGTCGGCAGCGCGTAAACAAATGCACACAGCGGCGCTTCGTTGTGATCGATTTGAGCCGATTGTAGGCAAATAAAGTGCGTTGATGGCTGACTAATGGTGCTATATAAGCTTTCCATTGCCAGATTAATGAGCGAAGCTGGCCTAACGTTCCTATTACGTGTGAGACAAGCGCAATCTACCAATGAATGGTTTTCGCACTGTGCTTGATGCTTTTTCTTGCTTTATTTGTACGTTTTTGGCTTGTGTTTAACTATACTAGAGTAGCATTGTTGTCGCGCGATTGAAGCAATATTTTACGTCTTGTACGAGCGATTGCGAAAAAAACAAAAAGAACGAGCCTGTGTTTATGCGTAATGAATTGTAGTAGAACTTTGTGCACTCTGCTTTTTCTGCTTCCATATATACGCATGCGCAATTTTTGTTTCCTTTTTGTAATTCTAACCGGCCTTTGCGGACGCTAGTTCATGTTTTACGGTAGCACAATGATTTGGAAGTCGCCGACACTTCATGAAATGGGGTCGCTAAAATTCTGTATTCACACCTCGATATATAGCACTTCTTTTGTTTAGCACGACGCCAAATGCACCATGTGACGTGCTTGAACGACAACGCGGCACCCACATTGGACTGATCTTGGCGAATGAACGGCACGCCGATCACATCTAGCGCCAAACCAACATGTGCATGCACTAACTTATCAGAGTGCAGATAATCATCGGAAGGCGAAAAGCTTGTCTATATTGTGTAGGCTTCCGTACAAGAATTTGATACTTGGCTTACACAACGGAATAAGCCACCTTCTGAGGATGTGCATCACATTCGCGCACATGCAAAACAAGTTGTTTCTAGCAGACGGCTAAAGGATCCATTCACAATACGGGGTCGTCCGCTCGCCGCTTGGTGCCGACTCTGTTTGATCTCGAGGCCAATAGTTCACAGGTGACGTCTGCTAAACAACGCGGTAGGGTCCTTGATATTTGGAGACAAGCTTGGTGGATAAGCCGGTGGGGTCGGCTGGAACCCGAAGCCACACAAGGGAGTCGGAAGAAAGCGAGGGGACGGGTGGTCATCGTCACGTCTAGATTGTTGTCACCCTTGGTCGACGGTCAAGAACAAGCGGGTGAGCTGACAGCGTATCTCGGCGCGGCAGGCAGCTTCAGGGATGGGCATAGACTTGGATGAATGGGGTCAGTAGGCCAGTATGGTCTCGAATGTGGTCGAAGGTTCTCAGCTATATAAGAGGAAAAATGGCGAAAAGCCTGTAGTCACATGTGGAGCCGTCTAGTAGGCGTACGTCAAGGAGGGCAAAATTGGGTCGCAATCGGAGTAATCTCAGGCAGGATACTGTGTGCGCGCCCTTATTGAGTTAAAAGATGAACCAATACCAACTAGCCCAATTATCCGTGCTACTGAAAGATACTTGGAGATCATGTCGCCAAGGGTACCCTTGAATAATTCTGTGAACTCATTGGTTTGGGGATGGTAGGCGGTAGTAGTACGATGAACGATGCGACATTCGGTAAGGAGTGCGTTGATGACCTCGGAAAGGAAGACACGTTCCCTATCGGGCAGATGTTCAAGTGGGGTGCCGTGACGGAGAATGAAGCTCCACAGGATGAAAAATGATATGTCGCGGGCTGTGGCAGCGGGCAGAGCGGCTGTCTCTGCGTATCGCGTCCAGTGGCCGACTGCGATGGCTACCGAGCGGTTTTGCGGAAGCTGTGCAAGGGGGTCATACAGGTGGAATGCCAATGCGGTGGAAGGGCCTGGGTAGGCACGGGATTGACCCGGAAAGCCCACAGTAGTGCAGATAAGGAGCTTTTCGTCGTTGGCATGGTGGGCGGGGTGGAATGTACTTGCACACAAAGGTGTACATGCCTCTCCAGTAAAACCTTCAGGAAAAGTCGCGCGTATGTTTTGAAGACACCTGCTTGTGTTTTGAAGACACCTGCTCGAGACATTAAGGCAAAAGCCTTTAATGTCTCATGCTCACGTCCGTCCGTCCCTCCGCCCGTGCCCTGGCAAGGTGCCAGGTGGCTGCCGGGGCGTGTCAACAGACGCCGGTCGCGTCAGACTTAACAGAACTTGCGCTTCGCTTGCGTAGCGTCGCTGTGCTTCAGTGCAAGTCGTGTAGTGTGGTGAAATTTAACTGCTAGATCGTGACGCACATTCGGACATTCTCCATTGCGCAACGCAAACTAGTAGAATGCGTTGCTTTGACAGCGCAGCAAGACATCGCTGGCGTGTTTACGCAGAGGAGTACACCACCAGCCTGTCACCGCGTTAAAATGGCTATTGTCATGATGTATGTTATAAACGCTCTTTTTATTGAAATAATAAGACGCTATTTCTTCGTTCATTACACTTTTCGCGACTTCAGTGCGTGTTGCTCAAGTGTGTAGCACTATGTGCTCTGGCAAAGACATCATTCCTGATTTCGCGCATTGCGCTTTTGTAGTTCTTTTGTATCTTGTAGTTTTTCCTCAAACGTTTTCCTACAAGATACGAAATGACATTTCGCAGTCTAAATAAAAATAATTTGATGGCTCACAATAATTATTCGATGTATCTGTTTATCTGAAGCAGTAAATCATAACAAAAGCATATAATGAAGCTGATGAAGCAATAGGAACACGTGCATCGGTGTCCATGTTAAAAATAGCTGGTGTTTGCCATTCGGGTAGCTAAAGTTACCGTCACACACTTGGCGTCACGCTGATCTATCCAGGAGAGCATCTGTAAACAAAAATGGGCACAAGAGAATTCGGTGTTACTACTGCGATATTTAAATGTTATTATACAAATAGTGAGTGTACTTGAGAATTCTGAAAACACATCGGTACTGAAACAGTAGAAAAAAACATTTATTCCCCTAACGTGCTGGATTGACATGCCGATTAAATAACTAAGCAATGTCACAGCTGCGTGACATAAAAGTTAAAATTCTCTTAGTTCATGTAATGCTAAAAATTCAAAACAAGAAATAGAACAGCACTGTTCCTCTTGTATGCAATAAATAATCTAAATATTATCAAACAAAAGATGACCAGGATTAGCGAGTCCGTCTGACATTCCCAAATTCATTGCGACCACATTTTCAAGCCCGTCTAGAGCGTGATTTAAATGCACTTTCATCTAATGGCTTTAACTAGCCCCAAGTATTACGCATGTAATCAAATGATAGACTTCGTTTCAACGTATTGTTTTCTCTGCTAGACCTCGAGATCAACCAATTTTCAGGGGTCTTACAGATATATTCACATTTGAATTATAATGCAAATGTGAAGAAAGAAAAGTGGACGAAAAAGATAACTTGCCACCTGCCGGTGGCAAGTTATCCGTCCACTTTTCTTCACATTTGCATTACAATTACTTCTAATAACGTCCCCTATACTTTCCTGGGCATCATTGTCTGTTAGGTCTAATTAATGACGTGTTTAACAAAGCAAACGAGCCCTTAAGTTCCCACTACTTTCCTTTATATATATATATATATATATATATATATATATATATATATATATATATATATATATATATATATATATCATCACTCATATTGAAGTACACACCAGCGTTCGCCAGGTTACCTTGTTTGCTTAGCCAGCTTCCCACAAAGTATCATCGTACGGGGCATGCGTTGTGGTCATTCGCTCCACGCAGACCGAATCTAGGAGAAAAATTAAAACCAAAAGCATCGTCGGAAAAAAGTCACACAATCGCCGTAAGCACGACGGAATGACAGACGCAGCAATAAAGTAGAAGGTTATACGCAGTTAGATTATTAGCGTTAAGAGCAATATGAATGCTGGTAAACTGAAGCTTCCTTAGTAAGGAGGTGTGACTCAGCGCAGCCCGGCGCAAAATTATTAATAATTAATTAATTTATTTATTTCTTTATTGAGCGGCGCTATTAATTAATTTATTTATTTATTGAACGCTGCTGGCCTGCATTTACAGGGCTTAAGAAGGAGTGGATGTGTTACGTTTTCAGTAAAAATCCACTTGAACAATGAAAGAGCCCTATTACAAACAAAGCTACGGAAGAATTGAACTGGTGTGTCAAATACGGCACTGCAAACATTCAGTATATCATCATATCTGGTGACGCTTTTACACAATGCATTGCTCAATGCTTAAAATTTGTGCAAATAAAACAGAAAAACTATCCCTCAAGTGTGCTAGACCTATCAACTGGTTTGTTGCATGGGAAGTTTCAAGTAGCTCCTTTTGTTAATTCCAAGCCTCATCTATCATATAGAATATTTTAGCCTATTAATAATGTAAGAATATTTTAGCATTTAGGATTCTAAATTTGCAGAAATAAAAGAGCACTCGGCAATGTTTTCCAGATATACGTAATAAAACAAACACGCGTGTTTTTCTATGAAGAGTATCTAGTTTGCCTTTATTTATATTTGTTTGTCGATCCCATACTGCTGCAGTGTATGAGATGATTATGAGAGCCATTTAATTACTACGTTAAGCCGCGCCTACAACGGTGGCGCTGAAGACAAGTGTACTGTTTCTTGTGTGACAGTCGCCTGGCTTTTGTTTGTTTTTTCTTTTTTTGTTCGGCCACCACGTTGCTGAAGGGTACACAAGTGCTTTGAAGCATACTGGCGGAGTTTTGTGGGACCTTTTGGCTTTGAGTGCATGTAATCCGAAGTGTGAACGATCTAGCAATGGTCAAAAAGACCGTAAAGTGTTCAGGGTGCGGAATGGGATGGAAAATAGAGGACGCCAAGTGTAAGCAATGTGAGTTAGAGGTGAAAATGGAAATAATGATGGCTGCCCAGAATAAGCTCATGGTAAAAATCGCCGAGCTGGAGAATGCGTTGGCGACAGAGCGAGAAAAAACGATGGCTATGGGATAAAGGCTTAAGTCAGCTGAGGAAGGGTTAGCGAAGGCAGTCATGGTGAACAAGGAAGCAAGCGACGGCGGGAACAGGAGGCATCAACCCCCATGGTGGGAGACGCGAAGGGGGAGACAGGTGCAGGGGTCACAGGACCCAGTTTCCGCGAGGTGGTTTTTAGGGAGGGGAGGGAGCAAAACAGCGGTGGTTGCGCGAGCTGGTGACCGAGGCAGTGGCCAGGTGTGGGACAGTCCAGCAGAAAAGTCGGAGCACGTGATAATGGCCCGGGACTCGAATTTAGCTAGATGCGCAGAAGCAGTCAAGGAAAGGGTGAGAGGCGACAAACGAGTTTTAATAGGGACGTTCCCGGGACGTAGGCTGGGATCAGTGATGAGACAAGCTAGCGCAGAACTCGCAACTAAAGCTAATGGACGTAACCTCGTGATAATTGCGGGAGGTCTAAACGACGTCTTGAATGAAGAATCAGCCGAACTAGCGACCACATTGGCGAAAGGGGTCGATGACATGCGCGCCATTTCCCCTCAAGTGCAGATAGTGGTATGCACAATACCGGAGGTACCGGTGCGTGACGGCAACCTGCAAAGAGCGGTTGTCGACGCAAACAAAGAGATATGGCAGATGAGTCGAGAGAAAGGCATCGAGGTAGTGGAAATAAACAGAGAGGTGCACAGGTGGGGTGGTTTTCGAAGAGACGGAATACACTTCAATAGGATGCTTGGTCATGAGGTGGGTTGGCGACTTGCAGGACGCGCAGTAGCTTTTTTGGTGGGCACGCGGGCCCTTCGGTGTCCAGGGTAGCGTGTAAAGAGGACAACAACCAGGGGGACTCTGTGACAGGTAGTATAGCGAAAAACCAGAGAAAAGGTAAAAGAAGGGAGAAGGCGCGTGTCGCAATTCGTTACATTAACATGCAGGGTGGCAGAAAAAAGGCAAAATGGTTAGAGATTGAGGGAAAGTTAAACAAGGAACAGATAGGTGTTTATGCGGTTACAGAAACACACCTTAGATACTTGGAAGAGCCACCACATATTGACAATTATATTTGGGAAGGATGCAACAGGATCATATCAGAAAGGAGAGGTGGGGGTGTTCGAATGCTAATTCATAGCTGAGCAAAATGGGATAGAGTGAAGCAAACGTGTTCAGAGCACCTGTGGGTTTCGGGCACAGTAGGTGGAAAGAAAACGTGGCTAGGTGTAGCTTACTTGTGGACGGGGAATAACTGCAGAGAAAAGAATCTGGAGATAGTGAAATGCATAGGCACCGATATTAAAGAATTTGGTCATGATGCCGAAATAATCCTTCTAGGGGACATGAATGCTCACATACATGACCTTGACGGATATTCAGACTCCAATGGCAAGTTATTGCTAGATCTCTGCGAGCAACATAGTCTTGAAATAGTTAACGCGGGGCCTAAGTGTGAGGGACAGATCACGTGGGAAGTCGGAAACAGGCAATCGAGCATTGATTATTGTCTCATGACAGAAGGAATCTATGACAAACTTAGAGAGATGAGAATAGACGAGGAAGACATTAACAGCTTGGGTAGCGATCATAAACGCATAACATTACAACTGGGATATAAAACTGAAAATAAGAACCTGGAATTAAACATTGGCAGCTCATATTTAAATGAGAAACAAATAACTAATATAGCCGCAAGAGTCGAAGAAGAAGTAGACAAACTGCCAGGCAAAGACTGGAAGTATGTGAGCTGCTACATGTAATCACGAAAGAAATAGAAAAAGAGAAGAAAACTATTTCTTGGAAAGGAAAGAGAAAGCCAAAAAGTTGGTGGAACAAAGAAATCCGGGATGCGATCGAGAAGCGACGTGAGGCATCACGGCAGCACAGACAGGCAAAAAAGGAGAAGCGGCCACAGGATGAAGTCAACCAAGTATGGGAAATATATTTAGAGCAAAAATCCATTGTGCAGAAATTAGTCGAGGCAAAAATTAAAGGCGAAAGTGAACGCTGGATGACAGAGATTCGCGAAAAGAAGAAAGTCGCGCCTAGGATATTTTGGAGTCACCTAAAAAGCGCTAGGTAGGAAGTCTGTCACAATGCAACAACATATGGTAGATGAAGAAGGAAATCAATTGGAAGGGTATGAAGCGCTAGGTTACATCCGAAAGGTAAAAGCCGATTCATTTAAAAAGGTCGCCCAAGGGATTCCCCCGGTGAGTAAAAGTATGCAGAAGAGTACAACCGAGGAAGATGTAGTACTTGAGAATTTCAATTCGAAGAAGGCCGAAGGAAAAATTCCTAAGCCCACTACACCGGGCTTAGATGGGGTTCCCGTCAGCCTCATTAACGAACTAGGACATAGCACTAAAGAAGCACTGCTGAAAGCCGTAGAAAAGTGCTTACAGGAGACGGAATTACCAGACAGTTGGCGAAAAAGTAGAATGAACTTAATCTATAAAGGCAGGGGAGAAAAGGATAACATTCGCTCGTATAGACCGCTAACCATTACATCGGTGCTATACCGGTTGGCGATGCAGGCAGTAAAATTAAAAATAGAAACGTGGGTAGAGCAAAATCATATTTTGGGAGAACTCCAGAATGGATTCCGAATCGACAGGCGGTTAGACGATAACCTGTTTGTTCTTACACAGTGTATAGAAATATCAAAAATAGAAAACAGGCCCTTATGCGTAGCTTATCTAGACATCACTGGGGCATATGACAACGTTAATCAGGAAATTTTGTGGGATATATTGAAGGAAGTGGGCATAGGTGACGACTGTATACAGCTTTTGAGGGAAATATACCGAGAAAATAATGTTTGTGTGGAATGGGAAGGAATAAGCAGCAAGGACAGCGTTGACATTAGCAAGGGGCTGAGACAGGGATGTCCTTTGTCCCCGCTGTTATTCATGCTGTACATGGTGAGGATGGAAAAAGCGCTAGAAGGTAGCAACATTGGATTTAATCTGTCACACAAACAGGCAGGCGCGATGGTTGAGCGGAAGCTTCCAGGTCTGTTTTATGCTGACGATATTGTCTTATTTGCGGACAGTCAAGATGATATACAGCGGCTGGCAGATATATGCGGAAGGGAAGGCGAGGCTCTAGGACTAGGTTTTAGTGCAACAAAATGTGGATTGATGGTATTCAATGATGACGAAGACCATGCGGTCTTAATACAGGGCCAAGAAATACCGAGGGTAAGCGAGTACAAGTACCTCGGAGTGTGGGTAAATGAGGGGGGATAGATATATGGAGGTACAAGAGAAAGCATCGGTAACAAAGGGAAAGAGGAATGCTGCAATCATGAAGCACAGAGCGTTATGGGGATACAATAGGTACGAGGTGCTTCGAGGGCTGTGGAAGGGTGTGATGGTTCCGGGGCTTACATTTGGGAACTCAGTGGTGTGCATGAAGTCAGAGGTGCAATCAGGAATGGATGTAAATCAAAGGACTGTGGGACGCCTCGCGTTGGGCGCTCACGGGAAGACGACAAATGAGGCTGTAAAGGGTGATATGGGATGGACAGGTTTTGAAGTGAGGGAAGCTCAGAGCAAAATTAGATCTGAAGAGAGTCTGAGGAAAATGAAGGAGAGTAGATGGGCAGGGAAGGTTTTCAGGTATTTGTATAGAAAAAGCGTCGACACGCAGTGGAGAAAAAGAACTAGGAGGCTCACCAGTAAATATAAGGCTAGCAGTGTGGGCGACATGGCAACAAGGAGCATTAAGCGAAAAGTCAGAGAGGCGGACAGGACTTATTGGATGACAGCGATGGAAAAGAAGCCGGCTCTCAGTGACTACCGAAAGGGAAAAAACGAAATAAGGAGGGAGAGGTTTTATGATAATTCAAGGGGAAGCGCTTTACTGTTTGAAGCAAGGTCGGGTTGCCTTAGAACGCGTAGCTATAAAGCGAGATTCTGTAACGAAGAAGAACAATGTACATGCTGTGGGGGGAACTAAGGAAACGATGGAACATGTACTGATTGAATGTGGCGATATCCACCCAGGTATACGTGTGGGCACGAGTCTACATGAAGCCTTGGGTTTTAGGGACAACAATGGAAAGCCGAACACGTCCGCGATAGAAATAAGTAAGAGACGGTTAGAGTATTGGTGGCATAAAAGTAGAGATAAAGGACAAAAATGAAGAATGGGGAAAAAATAAGGTCATTCTGCCTCAAGAGGCAGAGAGATGGACCGTGAATTTATATTTTTCTTTGCTATAATAACATAGATTTTATCAATGTAGATAAGGCATTAGGCCAACATAAAAAGAAAGTTTTTTTTCGAGCCTGGTGGCAGGCATGTCACCGCCCCGTTATAAAGGGGACGCTCATAGCATACATCCATCCATCTAGTTCTAGTGGACAAAGCATTTTAGGTCGTAAATCAACAGTGAACTGTTGTAAAGCATAAGCTGGATCACACACGGCGTAAAACAGAGAACGTTCCACACTACTGATGTTCCAGCACGGTGGTGATGTGGAGATGATGGAGCATCACATTCATGTCATATAACACTGGCAGGGTGTATGCGACAATTTAGAGCAGGGACACTGCGCGCTTCAATATTACCGAAGCGCATTCCGACCCCTGCTGGCATTACTACCACTTACAGCATCACCACCGTGCGTAACCACAGCAAATACAATTTTTGTGCATTTCTTGTCCTCCAACAAGTGCCAACATTCGCACAGGCACTGCCTTGAATTAAAACTGAGCGGCGAGAATACGTAGTAAATGAGGTCATCACCCTTCGTCGCATTCTAAATTGCTCTCAAGATAGGGAGCGCGAGGTTCACTGAGTGGAGCCCTAGGCCATTTTCGCCATCTCGAGGGTAATCTGCAAAGAAGCTTCTGCGACGATGAAGCAGTTTGTAGTAAAGCTTGTCAAAGAATAGCTCACCGTTTGAGCGAAGTGCCATGTATACGCTCGATGCTGAATTGTGTGCGGCAACTCATCGCAGAGAGGAGGGTTGTAGTACTCCTCTTTGCGACATAGATGCGCTTTTTCAAAGCAACCGTTTATTTTGTCGACGTTTTCGCGCAAGCTCCTTTCCCGTCACAGCGGCACATTCCGCGTTACGCAGCGATCAAGACAGCAGCAATGAGCGTCGGGACGCGGCTCTCCGTATCCCCTAACTATAAGATGAGACATGAGATGCCCACCCTCCCCGCGGTAAGGCCGAGAGGTTCGGCCTTGCAGTCAGATTTGGGAGTGGCCCACATCGGGCTAGAAAACTAGCGTGACCTGAAAGACTTGAGTCTTTCACCCATAGGACCTATAGCAGATAGCGCACAAACTCGTAACAGCCATACAGGGGCAAACACGGGGCAAAAGCATCAACCCGACAACGTTCTGACCCAGTCAGTGGACCACAATACTCTACGCGCTCAAGAGTGGAGAACCATGTCTGAAAACGCAAGCTGCTCACTCTCACGCAGCCGCTGCTCCAGCTAAGCCTACCGCGTCCACATTCGTTGCTGGCCGATAATGACATTTTCTTACCTTCAAACCGATATACCACACTCAACAGCTGTGCGTCACGCAGGCTGTCACACAGCGAAGTAAACGACTTGCTCCAATACATCCCGGAATTACAAGGGCGGTTTTAAGACCAATAGGCGGCCTCGCTGTCAAAGGCACAATACCGCAGCCAATTAGACAAGCTCTGTAGGATACCGCTGCTGAACGCGGCGTCAGACGTTCACCTCGGGACCAACCCACATAGGCCCAATGAAATCCGCGTCGATCCTACCACCTTGCCTACGCGGCGCCCATACCATTATAAAGATTATGTCCAAATAAACCCCTGCCTAAAGAACGCCAATGAAAAAAGCGAACGCGGCGGTGGAGCAGGCATCGGGCATGTGTGCAGTTCACGCGGCGAAGGTTCAGTAGTTATGTTTTAGTACCTTAGGCACGTCCTGCTGCTGGGCTGCTTTCTCCTTTGTGGGCATAATATTAGGCCTATACGCAAAGCAAGGTTTGGGTTTGGGCTAGTTGGTGATCCATTATTAATACACAGCGCAAAAAGAACAAAGGACGAGAAAAGGAACCACAAAGGAACATCTTTGCAATACGCAAATATGTTTTAGGGGCGAAGCTCCTTAGGGCCTAGCCTTGTCGTCGTCCGCGCCCGTCACGGGGAGATTCGTGGATGTGAGACACATAAAAAAAAGGTTCAACAATAGACTAATATCGATCCTAATTGTGACGGAACAATATAAAACACCTAGAAGCACAAACCCTTTATACTAGTCGGCGACTTAACTTACACATTATGCACCTTAGGACATAGCATTATCGTCGAAGCTCACTGTCCGCTGTCATGGTGGTTAGAAAACCATTGCTGTAGTCGAAACGTGTCTGTATGTGAATAAAAAAACATGGCTGATCCCTCCGTCATAGGAATCGGTATAACACGAAAGTGGAAAGCGTCTCAAAAGAAGCAGTGCTTTATGTGTAGGTATAATGAGCGTTCGTACGTCTATTGCTCTATTACACCTATAGCACCGTTTGGCGTGGATGCACCCATGTCGACGCCTAGTCGCACATCCCCATCGCGACGACTAACGCCCATGATCATGATTTAACCGCTGTAATGTTTGAACTTTTGAACCTATACCTGGACACAGCGTATCGCGAATCACGCGCATAGATCACATCAACAAGCACGTAATAAACACTGGTACTGTGCACTTCTTGAAAGCGTCGTCACTGAAGGAGAGAAACGGCACGGCGTGCGCTCCTGAGGGAGGCGGTAACCTACGCCTGCGCTCCTGCCACTGGCAGGAGCGCAGGGGTTGGGAAGGTTCAACCCCCCCCCCCCCCCCACCCCCCGAAATTTTTAAATTTTGCTTGCATATGTATACACGCACACATACAAACGCACGCACGAACATACATAAAGTATGGTTGAACCCCCCCCCCGAAAAAATTTCTGGCTACGCTCCTGGCTCCTGCATACACTACCACACTGCGCTTCATCAACACGGGAGGCAGAGCTTCAGCCGCGAACGCGCGCAGGCGTTCGTCGTCCCGCTGGCCTCTGTCTCGCTCCACCAAGGCACCACAATCGTCCGTCAACATCATTGCCTTTCTGCACCGCTTACTGCAGAAGTTTAAATGGTCGGTGCTATCGCACTTGAAGTAGTCGGCTGCGAAACACCGTTGGTGCATATGGAAGCGCACTAATCCGGACAACGAGCCGTCACACGCTAACACGAAGCGAAAGGCTAGAGTGACACATAACTGCGTCTAGGGCGACTTCCCGATGCTAGCGCGGGCAGCGTTTGTTGCTGCTATCGAGACGCTTTCACCATGACCCCCGAGATTGCGCGCCGGCACGCAATCTCGGAACCCATGATATAACTGCGTCGTCGACGAATCGTTTTCTATCGGTGCTAGTGTCGTGCCGCAATACTTCTCTTTATCGCTGACAGACGGCGGCACCGCCCGCCGCCGCCAACAGTGAGCACCGAGCGAGAGAGATTGCGTGGGAGATATAAGGCGCGTTGGTAACATGTTCTCCGTCTGCTTCTTTAGCTCAGTCGGTAGAGCGTCGGGCGCTTACCGTCGCGGGCGATGAAGGCAGCGGTTCGATTCCCGGCGGGGGGAACATTTTCATAATTTTTTCTCTCTCATTTAGTAGCGTTAATTATATCAACGTCATATCCGTTACGGATATGATTGGTGGACCCCGGCATAAAACACTTTCCTGTTAAAAAGTTTACAATAGACGAACAACAATTAAAATTGTGAATGAACAATAGCAAACTCCTTCAAGCACGGACCCTTTATTCTATGCGGCGACTTGACCGTAGACATCATGGAACTTAGGACCGAGCTTTGTCGCCGAATCTTTATGTCACTTTATGTCACTCAGTTTGCATTATGTGGGGCGACGCTCGGGTAACATATGTGAGACACAAAGAAAGCTTTAACAATACACTAATATCAACCATAATTGTGACAGAATAATAGAAAACACCTACAAGCACGAACCCTTTATACTAGTCGGTGAATTCAACTTAGATATTACGGACCTTGGCACCTAGTTTAGCCCCACTCATCATGATTCACTTCGTGGAGATGCGTGGATTTTTTTAATTATCGACACCTACAAGAGGTGTCAATGACAGAATACACCCGAGCTCTTACAAAATTGCATACGCGATTTTCTTGCCACTGTAAGTCAAATGTGCAGTGATAGTCTGTATCAGGGACGAAAATCACGCTTTTTTTTCAAATTCCGGCGATCACATGCGCCAAGATCAACCTTGAGAGTGCCTCACTGCACCTCAGCAGGTGCGGCACGTGCGATGGACTTCAGCATAGATGATAGACTAAAGAAATCAGTGTGAGGTGGCAAGGGGATAGTGAAGTGGCAGATGTAGTCAAACAGCAGGTGGAATATATTGCCAGTTTAACCACATATCCGCTGCTTTAGGCTTTCAAGCGCACCCTTATATCTCTAATTTCAATATTTCACATTTTTAGCAGATCTTACCGCCGTCATAACAGACACAACTATGTTAAATGACACATTTTTCGAATAAATTGATGATACACTTACCGTTGCATTTTTTCATGCAATCTTCACAACTATTAAAGTTATTTTTGCCAACACCACAGTGGCTACTGTCACTCATAAAACAGGCCTTGTAGAACCAATTGTAGTACCAATGCGTTCTCACTCCTCCGCAATATTTTTGACATGTATAAAACAGACAATTAGAAGGAGCTAGAGAAAGAATGGATAAAGAACATTTTAAATGCTGTAATGAAGACATACTTCATTAATTTTTCATGTGCAGCATGAGTTTATCCACGGCTACATATTATAGGACGCAGCACTCAATATTCTTTGTGATAGCTTCACAGCAACTGTGCACCAATTACAGACACATATTTGGTGCATTGCTTTATTTTCTTATCATTTATATTCCACATCGCAGTCCAGGTGAAAAGTTATGTCAACATTTTTTTTTGCTTATTAGGTGAGCAATTGCGAAGAAATATTTGCGACTATATAGTTAGATATCACGCTTTCACAAAATGGTGCACGTGGTGCGAATTTAGATGTCCCCTTATATCTTAACGCCCATGGTTAACGAGGCACCATTTTTAAGAACATGTAATTGCGTATTTTCCACTGAATGGTGGAATTCCTTGTGAAGGCTTTGTCTGAAAGTTTGCAGTAACACATCAGGCATATAAACGTTCACACAGCAATTACAAACCATGTTGTCATCCTTCGTTCACGGCTTCCGCCGCTATTTATCCAGTTCAAGTTAACTTGAAAGCAGTCATTTGAAAGGTTCTGATTTTTTTGATCAAATCAAATTACTGTAGACATGCGATGCTTTAACAAATGTGTGTTTACGCATGTAGTGCTAAACAGAACTGCTCTAACTGCCATAATAATAATAATAGTAATAATAATAATATTATTATTAATAATAATAATAATAATAATAATAATATGAAGGAGAACAAGCACAAGCACACGAAGAATCAATGGGGGGATTTACGTGCCAACACCAGGATATGATTATATGGACCGCCGTAGTGGAGGGTTCCAGAAATTTTGACCATAGGGTTTTCTTAAATGTGCACCGAAACCAAATTTAATGGACCGCTAGCAGTTCATCTCCATTGAGATGCAGCAGCCGCGGCTGCGATTCGATCCGACGACCAACGCGGGATGAAATTGCTGGGAGGTGGTGGATTCGGAGCCCAGGCCATCCCAATGCATGAAACTTTTTCTTCTAGGTTTTTTTTCTCATCTGTAATTAACTGGCCTATTTCCGTAACAAGGATGTACACTTCCGTGTGAAAGACAAATTCATCGCTATTCAAGACCGTATTTCAGACCTGAAGTTAATGAGGCTTCTAAGAAACCTTTTTAATGAGGCTTCTAAGAAACCTTGTAAGCACGAGCACATGGCGCATTTTTCCTGAGTTTATATTTTAGACGGCTGCCCAATTGGCGAGGCGTTACTTTATTGGCCCTTAGCTTTCACGCCTATCGGATAATGAGAGAATTTGGTATATGTCACGTCATGGATTTGGAGCAGGCACGCTGGCCGACATGCAGTTAACACCTATGTTGGTATTGCAGGTTCTCGTCGCTCTTCGAGCCGCATCGGATTTCGACGCAGTCGGTCAAGGGGGTGGCGATCCCTCTATTTTCAAAGGCGCCTGCGGAAACGCCATCGCGCCATTTGGCTGCAAGGGACTGCCTCGGTGAATCACCAGCCATCTTCGACGACGGGAACGCCAGAGATACCACCGGCATCGAAAGTGATATGGCAGAGACTTACCAGTATCAAGGACCACGTGACCATGTGCAACCTTACTTAAGCGCACGACTACATGCCTTCGTGGGATTTGGAGCCGGCACGCTGGCCGACATGCAGTTAACACCTATGTTGGTATTACAGGTTAGTGAACACTGCTCTTTTTATGTACGTCGGTTACTTTGTGCATTGCCGACTCCTCCCACGACGACATGTTCTGCTTGTAGTTGTAGCAAACGAGTGAAAGAACGTGCTCGCCATAGAAGGCTCCGTTTGTTTACTAATAAAGTACTGTACTTGATTCTATTATTGTTGCTTTCCGGTGACGTAGAGATGAATCCTCGCCCCCGCAGTGAAACTGAACTAGACTTGCTCAAGAGTTTGCAGGCAGGTCATAACAGCATCATGAAGAAGCTGGATACTATCCAGCAAAAACTAGCAAAACATGAAGCTATGCTGTCTGATATAAATACTTAATTGGGTAGAGCTGAAGGACAGACTTGAATTCTCAATGAGACAGTAGAACAGCATGGAAATGTGGTCGAACAGATCGAAAAGAAAGTTGAAGAACTGCAAACAAAAACTGCTGACCTTGAAAACAGAAGCCGAAGGGACAATCTGGTCTTTTATGGCGTTAAATATGACAAAGGGAGAAATGTGGGAGCAGTCTGAGGAACTGATTAAGGGCATCTGTCTAAGTCGTCTGGCAATAGAACTGACGTCTGTGCAAAGAGCGCATCGAATCGGCCGATTCAACAAGATGTACCACCGGCCAATTGTTAATTTTCTTCCGATAAGGAAAAAATGGAGGTCCTTAAGAACGCTATGAAATTCAAAGGTTCTGATTACAGTGTGGATCAGGACTACGCACCTGAAACACGAGAAGTGTGAAAACGACTGTGGAACTATGCTAAAACGGAACTAGCAGACGGCAGTGGTAAGGTTAAGCTAAGTTTTGACAAGCTTATTGTCGATGGTAAGGCCTTCACGTGGGATAAAGCCAAAAAAAAAAAGGTAGTTCCAGCTCTAAAAAAAGTGACACCCTCGTCGTAAGACTGCATCACCTTCACGCAACCTAACAGCTGTTGTTGTAAACTGCAGAAGTATTGTGAATAAAATAGATGAATTCGCGGGCTTAATTCAATCGACGAAGGCTGAAATAGTGTTTGGGATAGAATCGTGGTTGATACCGTAAATCTGTGATAGCGACGTGTTTCCTAGCCACTTCAACGTTTATCGAAACGATAGGGCAAGAACAGGCGGAGGGGTGTTCTTGTTAGTTCACTCTTCGTTACGGTCATCTCAACTTGATATCGGGCACGATGACGTTGAATCTGTCTGGTGCACGGTGACCCTTACTGATAACACGAAATTTATTGCCGGAACATTTTACCGACCGCCAAATTCTGATCCTGCTACGTTGCAGCAACTGTATGACATAATTTCCAAAACATCAGATCAGTTTATTCTTGCCGGCGATTTCAACCTACCGAATTTGACATGGTTTAATGGAACATGTATCGCCTTGAGTGGTTGTCGCGAAAACATCAACATGAAAAACATCGTGACGAGTTCGGTCTCACCCAATACGTTAGCGTGGCCACAAGAAATAATAATATTTTAGATTTGCTTTTTTGTAACACACCAAATATTGTAGACTCTGTCACATGTATTCCGGGTATCAGTGACCATCTAGCTGTTGTAGCAACCATTCAACATGAGATTAAGAGACCCAAGTCCCGTCAATCGAGGAAGGTATATTTTCATGATAAGGGCGATTACTGTACCATTTCTCAGGAATTATTTGATCATTTGACTGTTTTCGATTGTCATTGCGAGAACGCCGATGTTTTACAACTGTGGTCTCTCTTTAAAGCGAAAGTTATAGAACTAACTGAGAAATACGTACCGAGTACAAATGCGGTTAAACTCAAAAAAGTGCAAGAAGCCATGGGTGACTCCAGCGATTTTTAGATTAATAAGGAAAAGACGACGAGTTTACAAGGCATTTAAAAAAACCAAAAGTAGCTATCAGTACAACAGGTTAACCGAGATAACTGATGAATATAGATCTAAAGTTCGTAGCGCGAAGGATCAATACTTTAGTCGACTAAACGAAAACATAAAAATGAATCCAAACCTTTTTTGGAGATACGTAAGAAACTGAGGAGCTGATTCAACCGGAGTAAACGAAATTGTCCATGATAATCAGATCTCGTCCAGCGATATTGATAAGGCATCGTGTCTTAATGATTTCTTTCATTCCGTATTTTTTACCTCAAATGGATTTCGAGAAATTATCCACGCTGGCAGAGCCCCCCTCTGGGTACTCAACCATTAATGCCACCGGTTGAACTCGGCGTGAGTGGTATCGAATTCCTTTTAAAAAATATAGACGAAACCAAGGCCCCTGGTCCACATGGTATTTCGCCACGCGTATTGAAGCGTTGTGCCTGGCCAATAGCATCTTATCTTTATTTAATATACAAAAAATCCCTCTCTACTGGAATTCTCCCTGAGGACTGGAAAATGCCCTTTGTGGTTCCCATTCACAAGGGTGGTTCCAAAAAAGAGGCCAACAATTATAGACCTATCTCATTAACGTCGATTCCTTGCAAAATACTAGAGCATATTTTATATAAAGACATAATGAAACACTTAATTCAACACACATTACTAGTTGATGATCAACATGGTTTCCGCAGAGGCCTGTCTTGCACAACGCAGCTGATTGGATTCTACCACGATTTAGTGTCTGAGGTAGATGATAACGGACAAACGGATTGCGTTTTTTTAGATTTCAGAAAGGCGTTTGACACCGTGTGCCATCCCTTGCTTCTTCGTAAGCTTAAAATGGTAAGTATTAATAAAAAAGTACTGAATTGGATCGCCAGTTATCTATCAAAGCGTCGACAATGTGTCATTCTCAATGGTACTACTCGTACTTCGTCTACAGTGGAGGTAACATCAGGTGTCCCTCAGGGGTCGGTTTTAGGGCCGCTACTGTTTATACTTTACATTATAGAATATTCCTGATGGTATTTCTTCTAGGGCACGTTTATTCGCGGATGACTCCGTCGTGTATAGAAAAATAAGAAATGAACAGGATCGCACTGAAGTGCAGGCTGACCTTATCCGAATTGTGCAAAGGTGTAAGAAGTGGAAAATGCAACGTAACGTGAAAAAATGTGTGCATGTGTATTTTACTAAAAAAAAAAGAAAAAAGGATGAAACGCGTTACTTCTTCAAAGGTGACGTCGTTGTTCATCAATCAATGTATAAATACTTAGGTGTAATCCTTACGAGCGACTGCTCTTGGAATGCGCATATGCACGCCGTGGTCGCAAAAGCCGCCAAAGCACTAAATTTTATTCAACGAAATCTCAGATCCTCACCTGCTGTCCTAAAAACTACTGCTTATATTTCGTTCGTTCGCCCGATTTTGGAATATGCCTGTTCTGTGTGGGACCCACGCCAAAAGTCTTTGATATTATTGAGAAAATACAGAACAGAGCGGCAAGGTTCGTTCTCAGTCGGTATGAGCGAGGAGACAGCTGTACTGATATGAAAAAAGAGCTGGGTTGGGAAGCGCTCTCCTCTCGCAGAAGGAAATTGCGCCTGCAATTGTTATTTCAGATATACCATAAACAGACTGGAATTAACAAAGACACCTATCTTAAACCACCGCATTATCTGTCTAAGAGATCTGATCATGACTTTAAAATTCAAGAATACCGGACTAGAACGAACCTTTATGCTAATTCTTTTTTGTTCATGCCGTACAAGAGTGGAATGAATTGTCCTGTGACCAAGTGTGCTTTTCTAAAGAAGACTTCTTTTTTTTCCAAGCTGTAACCCCCCCCCCCCCCGCTGCTTACACACCTTTGGGCAAAGCTGGGCATTTCTGAATAAAGAAGAAAATGTACAGATGTCGCATTGACATCCACTAGCTCTTGAAGTAGTGGCAAATAGCAACATTGTAGCAAAAGCCAGCCTAAGTGTTAACGCACCGGCATACTTAACGATATAGACTACAATTAATCCTGTAATATCACTACGCTCGCGTAATGGTTTCAATAACTGAAAACATTTACTCACCATTTGGTTTTAGCTCTTGTCCTCCGGCTGCAGAATACGGTAAAAAATAGCTTAAGCACTATTAAGAAAATTCAAAAATGCGTGCACTCTACAATTAACCACGGTAATTATGTTAATTATTAATATTAAAATGCCATATTGTCTTTCCTGTGCTTTAGAGGCACAAAAACGTCTACCAATGGGCACAACTGTACTCTAAAATGCAAATGAACAAATAATGCGCTCCCTTGTTTAGGGGATATGCTAAGGCAAATAGGTTATCGTGGTTCCAGCTTTACGTCTCTGGAACTGTACCATATTTTTCCATGAAATTTCGCGTGCTTAATGAGAGAGCTAATTGCCTTCAGTCTATTACATGTTGACCGTGTAGCTAGCATTACTTGCTTCTAGTGGAGCACCGCGTATCCGTTAGGATACGCGGTGCTCCACTAGAAGCAAGCCGGCGTATCCGTTAGGAGGCGGGGTCTCTGCCGCCATTATTAAAGGGCTTGTATCACGCCAACGCGCTCGCAAATGCATAGTTTTGATCTCAGAGTGCTTATTATTTTTTTAGTAATCAAATTTTTTTTCGGTCGATCTACCCTACCCATGCCCCTTTAACGTGAACTAAAACTAGAAAATCATGATAGCGTCATCTGTACGCGAATCTACCTTTGTATATTCTCGCTTACTTTTTGTTTTCACTTTAATAATCAGTTTAGTAATTTGTTAATTAAATGACTGCGGTTACTCCGCCAGAGCCGTAGCCATAGTACCGTAGCCCGAACGTAGACCGGGCGGCTCACCCCCCCCCCCCACGTCTCAGCTGACTGGAAAGAACGCTACTATTGTGCCAAGTGGTTGGAAGAAACCAACCAAAATAAATTGCTGGGCACTTGCATACAGACCACAATCAGATGTTGCGAAAAAAAAAACTACATAAAGAAGGCACATTTTGTACTTCTGCAACCAGACAGTGTTATTTTCCCTGTTGAACCATTTCATGCAAAGGAAAAGATTGGACGTTCTTTCAAAAGACACAACAACATTCTTCATGACCTGCAATATTTTTCAAAAACAAGTTGTAGAGGCTTTGTCTCCTGTTGGTTTGGAAACAAACGTCCAAGGTGGGCAAATGGGGGCGATGTATTGGTGCTATTTGTGCCCCTTTCTTTTGGGAATGTTAAAGCACGTTGTGTGCAGAAACTAACTTTCGGTGGTCACTAATCGCGCAGGTTAAATGCGCACTCTATGATCTAAACTATCCTCTAGGCTCGCCGTAATCAAATCTTTATGCAGGAATTAGAGAACGCGATGCTTGAGCGCATATTATTGTCCTGACTTCATCTTATCAAGACACGCACAATGAAATATTTGCACTAAACAGGAGTAACGCTTTGCAGTAGATGTCTCGTTTTGTCCGCATTTTATTTAATCGATCGAGTTTACCGATGCCAAATATGTAAAATATTTGCTATATTTTACCACTACCATCTGCATTCTTTGCAGTACTCGCCCCTTCTTTCGTGGAGTAAAATATAAGAACATATGTTCACTTTGCAAATATGGTTATGGTGCCTTGAGATTAGCTGCGCTACAGCTTAAACTAATGAAGAGGCTTTTTTCTTCTTGCTCTTTTATGTTGAGAAAGCACATATAGATATTTGTGCGTATTAGGTCGCAGCAAACAAAGTTACCATATGCAGGGTGTTTCAGGAACTGTGGGGCCGGCGTACTCCTGGCCTTGTGGTGTGATGTATAGCCGCCTGGTGGCGAGGATCGAGAAGGTCGTTGGTGTGTCCACTGCGCTCCTCTGAGGTAGTCGACGATGTCGCGTGGTCGTTCACCCCGCTGTGGTCACGGCGCGTTGGCAGCGAAATTGCGTAACCTCATCTTTCCCTATTGGTAGCTTCGATTATTGTAGCCGGCTTCCACTCCCCTGATCACCGACCGCGCAGGGGCACGGCAGCAGTTCGTCTTACTGGGAGCGTAGCGCTGATCCACAGTCGTGCGGTATGGCGTCACGGGCGGCGGCTGGCAGCAACGTTTTGACACGTATGTGGAGGGGCGTTGCCGCGGACTGATCCGACCCAGCTGATCGCTTGTGGCGCAGGTAGCACTGGTTAAGGCGGTCCTAGTGACTGCTAGATATCTTGGCGTACGACGTCAGCAACCAAGTGCTTTGAGGCTGCGATTACGGAAACATCTCTTCATGGACGACCACTCGGATGGTGTCGCGCAGGTCCTCGGTGCTTAAGGCTTCAGGTTCGCCGTAGTTGGTTGTCGGTTAGCGGCGGTTCACTGTTCGCAATATAAAGCGAATATTCTTCTCCTCCGATATAGCTGGATCGGCATGACGGAGCAGGCAAGTCATTTTCGGTGTACATACCGACGTTCTCGTTCGGGAGCTGTACGTGGCTCTCCAGCAGGGTTTTGACCCTTTCCTTACTTGCAAGACTTGTGAAGTTATCAATGTATTCCGCGAGAAACAGATGCCAAGCCATCGTTTCTCTGTGTTCAAACAAGGTCCTAGAGCCATCTTCAAGGACGAAGTATTCCACTCAAAGCTTCTCGCCGCGGTTCCAGCTATTCAATTAGGCAACCCGGCCGTATTTTTTCAACCAGCTTTCCGGGTCTTCCCATTGCGATTCGTGGAAAGTCGGCGGCTCCCTCGGCTGGCGCATGACGACTGTTTGAGGTGACACAGCGGGGACACAGTTATGTCATTTGGCTCCTCAGGCAGGTGTCCATATCTTGGTGCAGTCCTTGTAGTCTGCGGCTGGCTCGGCTCTCCTTGATTGTGTCGGTTTCTTCTTCGCGACTTGGGCTGGGATCATGGCTTGACGGAAGGTTGGTCCGGAATATGAACGAACAGTACCTCCACCAGACGTCACGTGGTCGTGATGTTGAAGAACGCGGCAAAAAGGAAAAAAAAATGTGAAACCCTTTATTTGGGCCAATTTGTGAACGAAAAATGAAAGCTCAAAGTACAAGCGATACATGCTGTGCACTAATAGCCGCGGGAACAGTCGTCGGCCGTCAAGTAACCTAATCTGCGGTTAGGCGTGTCGGCATTTATACATGCAGCATGGAACATTCGAGTCATCTCTGGTGGCCGCGCTAGTACCAGAATAAAATCAACTGTTCGCTTTCGCGCTCTGAAGCCTATCAGCAGAATCTAAAATAATCTGGAACCTTCCACACATTCGGGCACGGTTTCCGAAAGGCAGTGGTTATACTCATAACGAACCGGTTGCATAGAAATAGAAAAGGCTACACACGTGGCAATACTGACAGAATGACAGAGCGCGCTCCATAAATTACTGCAACGGTTGCTAACGTTACAGAATACGCGATGAATTCTCCTGTATAGAAAAACGACCGGTTGTTTTCTGGATCGGTCTGCAGCATCTCTACTGAGAACCACTACGCAGCCGGCTCTAGCGAGCTCGACCCCAGCTCGGTTCAAAGTGGCGCAGTGATACATGAAAATGAGACTATTCACGTTTCGTTCGCAGTTCCCTCGAGCATATAGCATATTTTTATTTCCAGGTACTGTTGGCCGATTGGGCTGTTACAGGTGTGGGGTACAAATCTGACACAAATCAATCATTTTTTTACATGAACTAGCAAGGTATAGCTCACACATGAAATGTAGAATTCACAATGTGTCATTATACATAAGTAGTGAAAAAAGAAAAAAATCTGACGTAAAAATCATTGCGTCAAACAAAGCTGCAATGCACAGGCGATAAAGAAAAAAAATATTGTTTCTTTATTGGTCCTTTCTTTGTTAACGAACAACACTTGAAAAATATTTCATTCTATAATTGTGGAAACTCAGACGTCAATTTGGTGCATTCTATTCGAAACATCCTGCGCAATGATTTCCATATAGCTCGGTTATTCCACATTACAATATTCCCACGTGGTTGTGACGTTGACGAAGGCAGCAGTCGGTGTGTTCAAGATGAAACTCTTGATTTGGGCTAGGTGGTGTCCGAAAAATTATAGGAGTAAAGTACACTGGTGGGCTTCGAGGAGCGCCAGTGAACCTGGCGTGGCCATGCATCAAAGCGTAGCGGCCCATGCGCAGAGGCACTGACGGGAGATACTTAGCGTCGTCTGCTACAGCAATGAGGCGCACCGCTCGGTAGTAGTGGAGTGTACTAGAACACGGTTCAGCTCGGAACGAGCTTTGTAAAAGGAAGCCAAAGGAGGGTCAAGCGGCTTGTGGCGCTCCAATCTTTAGCACGTAATGTGTCGTCGTTTAAGTGTTGCCAACGGATCTTTCAAAGTAGTGTAGATGTACAATACCCGCTTCCCACTTAAAATATCCGGGTGCTAGTTGCAGCCGCACATTTTTTTTTATATTTATTGGCACAGTTGCTACGTATTGCTACAAAGGTGACATTAAATGTCAAGTTAAATGAAAGGTATGTGACAATGAGCCTAATTATTTGAAGGGCCAGCGTGAAAGATTCAACAAAAATACAATGAACAATACGGCCTCAGAGGTATTTTGCGAATAGAATATAGCCTAGCTGTGTTCCATACGCAGCCCTCGTTTGATGGCCGCTAGCTCGCAGTGAAAAAAAAACGGGAAGTATTCGACATTCGGTCAGCGGGAGACGGCAAAAGTTTGAATACTGTAACAGCTGAGTCAAACGGCAATTTGTTACGTTCAGTGATGAAATTCATTTTCCGGATTTCTAATACAACGCCATTGGCTCGTGCGCTTACTGCGCGCCGTCTTACTGCGTGCTTTTGGGTTTTGATCAATCACGTGTGGTAGCGCTGCCAGTATTTACGCTCACTGTCAAATTTCTTGTATTTTACTTCCCATTTCGCATTATTTTTGTGGCAATGCGCAGCAACTGATGATAGTTTTAAGATACCTTAAATATAAAAAAAGAACAATACCGCTGTAACAATTAACGCTACAAGTAGACATCCACCATCTACAGCTGCAATTCGAACCCGGGCCTTTTAAGTGAGAAGTCCGTATGTTACCTCTCCACCACTTTGGTAGAGCCGCGCAGCGCTCTTAAATGACCACACATTCCTGGCTACCATTTTCTTTCATGTTTGCCTGGCTTTGGTGCACCACATATAATGCTAACAGCAGTGGTATTAAAGCAAGATTTGTGACCAGGCTAGTTGATATTCCATGGCGACGTGAACAGTGCGTGAAACACACAAGGACAAGATTGTTGGTTTTCTTGCAATTCAAGGTTTTCTTGCAATTTCCTGTTCACAATGCGGGTGTGCTCCAGCATTCGACAACAAACAGATTGTAGCTAGGCATCGTCAGGATAGCACGTGCATCATCATTGAAGCTGCAGCTATCGCTAAAGGCTATTGCATCACCAAACCATCAATCGCTCTTACTGAAAAAGAAATATATTACCTTAGTTCATCCGGTCTAATAACGTAGATGTACTCTGGTTGCTTTCCTTGGCGTCTTTTCGCGTTTTCGTGTGCTTTATTGCTATATATATATATATATATATATATATATATATATAGGGTGTGTTCGATAAGAACGTCGGTGCATGTCCGCCGACCCCCTTTAATTTCGCCGAAAAAAAATATTTTGTTTTCCGAGTCCCCAGGACCACGCAACCACTTGTGGTTTCGCGAAAAAAAAGTTGACCTTCTTAAAAAAGACTCCGACTGGACACAGAGACCCGCAGTCCGCTTTTAGTTAACGCGCACGCTGCGAATTTTTATTGTTCAACAACGCACAGGATAAATCTCCCACTGGCACCACCTTACAGGTCAAGATCCAGTGCCATATATACGGGGTGGCCAGTGAACGGTTGTGCAGCGCGAGCAGTCGGTTTTTTCAACCAAGAAACTCGCTTGCAGACGCTGCCTGCGTCGGCGTCGCGAGGCGAGAGAGGGGGGAGTGTAGGAGAGGAGAGAGGGGGGGGACGCGCATGCGCAGTGGGAGTGTGGACGCCGCGGGAAGGGATGCCTAGAGGAGAGAGGGGGAGCGTAGGAGAGGAGAGAAGGGGGGGACGCGCATGCGCAGTGGGGAGTATGGACGCCGCGGGCAGGGATGCCTAGAGGAGAGAGAGGTGGAGAGGAGGTTTTTTATTTTTTTTGAAAGGTTTGCGCATGCGCAGTAAGGGTGGTCACGCCGCACACCACCACCACCACCACCACCACCACCACCGGATTAAGCTTCGCCATAAGATGCTTCACATCTAAAACGAGACATATATAAGAGATGACCAGAACACCTCGTGACTGACCCGGCCATTGCCTATCGACAAAATAAAGTACACTGCGCACCCAAGCATTGTCAAGTGGACACTGCAGATATAATACAAGTACAAAAAATGAACACAAAAACATAAAATAAATACAATAAAAAAGGAAAATAAAAAAAATAATAATAAAAACACAGGAGATCACACATAATCCTCATCCACTATCTAATATAAAAACTTCTTTATCCAGTAAGGCAATGGATGGCTGGCTGACGCTTGATACCCTTTCTTGTTTATAAAAAACGCCTCCATTATCTCCCTCGTTAGTTTGCCTGGGTGGCTGAAGAGCACGTTTGTTTTATCAAAAAGTGGGTAGCACTCACAATCGCGACAATGCATAGACAATGCATAGTCCGTCCTGTGTCCTTTCTGAGTCTTCGTGCATATTGCGCTTGTTTCATCATGAGCAATTTGTTCGGGAAAAAACTTTTCGTCAGACTGATATGCATGTGGAGACTCTACGGCGATCTGTTTGAAGCGGTTGAAACAGTTCTGGCACAGAATGTAGGTTTCTATGATGGTTGAGGCTTTTTCTGGCATGCGCTTCCTTAACCCTTTCGGCCCCTGGTGTCCTATAAAAAGGACGCGAAGAAATTTTGCTGCGATTTGTGACAGAATAAACTCAGAAATTGGACGAGGTGTATGAGGTATCCTCAAAACACCTGCACAAACACGGGTAGTAGTTTTTTGATCATCGTCTTCTTCGGAACTCTGCAAAGTGGAAAGCAAGATGGCGGAAGGTGAAAAAGACGACACTCGGCGCAACAGAACATTTGATGGCCTCTTACTGATTAGCAATGAATTGACATCTATAATGTCTTTGCATGTTGTTTCTAAGATGTTTAACTTCCAATTTACAAAAAACCCGGCAGATCCCACGCACTGTGGGAATCGATGTAATGCGAAGCAGCCAAATCATGCTTTACAAAATTTGCATGTCATGTTTTACATGTTAGGACCTGTCATTTATGTTCGTCATACAGTCACGTCGCGCAATACCAATTTTGGTGTATATCAAGCTAACGAAACGGCCGTGAGCGTGGCATGCAAGTCATGTCGCACATGACAAGTCATGATTTCCATATTACCACTGATGATTTATGTTCGTCATACAGTCACGTCACTCAATACCAAATTTGGTGTATATCAGGCTAACGAAACGGCCGCGAGCGCGCCATGAGCGTGGCATGCAAGTCATGTCGCACATGACAAGTCATGATTTTCATATTACCACTGGTCGTTTTTGTTCGTCATACAGTCACGTCACTCAATACCAAATTTGGTGTATATCAGGCTAACGAAACGGCCGCGAGCGCGCTATGAGCGTGGCATGCAAGTCATGTCGCACATGACAAGTCATGATTTCCATATTACCACTGGTCATTTATGTTCATCATACAGTCACGTCACTGAATACCAATTTTGGTGTATATCAAGCTAACGAAACGGCCGCGAGCGCGCCATGAGCGTGGCATGCAAGTCATGTCGCACATGACAAGTCATGATTTCCATATTACCACTGGTCATTTATGTTCATCATACAGTCACGTCACTCTATCCCAAATTTGGTGTATATCAAGCTAACCAAACGGCCGGGAGCGCGCCATGAGCGTGGCAGGTAAATCATGCTTTTCATGACAAGCTAGTCATGATTTTCATGATATGACCAGCCATTTATGTTCGCAATACGGTCCTGTTATGCCATACCAAATTTGGTATAAATCCCGTTAACGATACGGCCAGGAGAGCACAAAGTCGTAGGCGGCTAGATAGCTAGATAGATAGATAGCTAGATAGATAGATACGCTCAAAGTCGCCGAAGTTCGCTAAGAAATGCTTCGCATTTAAAATGGGGCTTCCCTAACGCTAACACGTCGCCCCCCAGCAATGGACAATCTTCATGTTCTAAATATAGGACTCCAGGGCTCAGTGGTTCTCAGAGCTCTGAATGCATTCATTCTAATCCACAGCTGTAGCTCTTGTGACATCCCCCGATTTCTTGATATCCTAGTTAAAAGCCTGCCCAAATGAGCTAGATATGTAAGGGGTCTCCAATAGCGGAATATTATTTGAATTTTTTTCTGCACTATATGAATGGTGTATGAAGGAGCTAGAAGATGACGATGAAGTGCAGTTCAGTCGGCTTGGCCTTGCAGACATGAGTGGAAATAATTTTGGCACTGCAAAGCAGGATTCGACAATCTTTTATTATGTATGATCTTACAAAGCATACAATAATTAGACGACGGCCATTCAAGTGCAATGAGGAGCTGTGTATCACGCGCGCAAAAGCTTGTTTTTCGACCTTTTAGGCGCTGTAACTAATACGTGGTTCTTACGTAGTAGTTTCACAACGATTTCACGTTCTAACAGGGTAAAAATAAACAGAAGTCTTCAAATTCACCCTATTTCACTTTACAACCACTAAGCCCTGGTGTCCCATGTAGAGGACATGGCGCCATTTTTCTTGTATAGTGATGGGGTGCTCAGAATACATTATTTTTGTGCTCCTGGGGTTGTAGTTAAGCGAAATCAACAAGACAACAAAAATTGTCTGCCCATTAAAAAAGTCAGGGCTGAAAGTGTTAATAAGGCGACATTCAAATCTTTCACACATCGAAAGTTCCGCTTGTGGGCAATCTTCTTCGTATGCCTCTCTCGGTAGTCAGCGCAAAACGCTCGCTCTGAGCTCCACAACGTGGCCATCAATATCAGGGGAGTGTAATACGCGCACGCGTACACACGTTCGTTGACCAGTAGAGGACTGCCGGGTTGTCGCCAACGAACGGAAGTGAAAGCCGACGTTCTCTGATTACTTCGACCTTTCTGAAGCGAGTCGAGCTGTTTCTTGTTTATGTTCATTCTTTTTTAGGGAGCGGGCGAGCGCGGTCGGGCTGCAGAAGCGCCGCTTGTGCCGACACGCACCGTCTGCGTTATCGCATTATCAACGCGCCATGGGAAGCGATAAATATCCAGCGGTTTATCCTCTCCAGCCACCTCCTTTATGAGGCGTACGCAGGTTCACATGCGCGAAAGATTTTGAAGGCGATTCCTCCGAAGAGTGTGACTCATTATCGCGGCATGCTCAGTGGCTGGGACCCGTGTAGAAGTGTTTGTGATTTGCGTAAGGAAATGTAGTAATAATTTCCTCGTCAAAACCAACTGTTCCTGTTTTATTTCTGACAATCCCTCACTCCACAGAAGACATTCGCGACCTAAATATAACGATAATGACAACTGTTCCTCCATGCTCGCTCAATGTTGTGGTTACTCAGTATACGTCAATTTGGCCACTTTTCGTGCTTCGTAGTTCCGACCTCACAAAAATAATGCAACATGTTTTTACAGATTAAGTTAGAACACGTGCTTGGCTTTAATTTTGGACAGTTTAAAGAAAATCGAAGATGGTGTTTTTTTTTAATGATCTTCAAAATATTGCATTTTGAGAGACATGTTCTCAGTTGAACATTTCTGGTTAACGTTTGAAGCCACTCTCAGGTATTTCGTTCAGCACACTTGTTCATTAGATATATGGCAATGCTTTTAGAAACTTTGGGAAGTTTGGCCTTTATACTCGCGCAGGAAAAAAAAATCTTACATTTGAGCATTATTGAGCTTTGTGCCGAATTCGCGATTTTTTTCTTAACACAACAACATTGAAACTGCAAAGTAATACTTTTTTTAGCAACACAAACTATCCGTAGTATGTGGAGAAAGTTTTTCAGACCTACAGCAACAACAGTGTTTTTGTAGCGTCTCATCGAAATCCCATTTTCGCGAAATTCTAAAGAGGCGGTGGCGGCTCAGTGGAGACTTCAGAATGTTTTTTAAAGAAAGTGAAATTTTTTTTTTTGCGAAACCAAAAGTGGTTTCGTGGTCCTGGGGACTCTGAAAACAAATTATATTTTTTCCGGCGAAATTAAAGGGGGTCGGCGGATATGCACCGACGTGCTTATCTGAAGACACCGTTTATATATATATATATATATATATATATATATATAAGTATAAAAATAGATGCGCCTTCACATAACAACTGTTTATTCTGCCGACGTTTCGACGGGAACCCCGTCTTTTTCAAGGCATAACAATATTTACAACGTGTCTCTTATATACCGTGTTAGGACAGGAGGGAAGACGGAAAGGTAAAGACGAACGTGAAAAGGGGGGAAAAAAAGAAAGAAAAAAAAAAGAAAAAAAAAAAGGAGGAGGGGGGGGGGGGGGGAACGAGCACGAAATAAGAAGGACCGGCATGACAAGAGGGTAAAAAAAGAAAAAAGAAGAGCCGTTTTGCCTGACGTGAACATTGTGGTGGCTTAAGCAGCCATACTATTATTGACTACATACTCCCTACATCTCTACATAGACGCGGTTCAGAAAGATGTCATACATGCGTACAAGGCACACAGTCCAAGTATGAATAATATTTCAAAGAAAGAAAGAGAATCACTTGTCTCGTTGAGCAACCACGAGGATCTCGTCATTAAACCGGCTGACAAGGGAGGCGCGATTGTTATTTTAAATAAATCGGACTACATTGAGGAAGGCAAGCGACAACTGAATGACAGAAAATTCTACAAACATCTTGATTCGGACCCTACAACCGAGCACAAAGAGATAGTTGTGACAGCCCTGCAGGAGCTCACACGCGAAGGCGCGATCGATCCACAGCTTCGAAAGGCACTTGTTACGGTACATTCGGCACCGGGTCGTTTTTACATGCTCCCGAAAATCCATAAAGAGGGAAACCCTGGTAGACCGATTATATCAGGCACGGGAACGTTAACTGAACCTATATCTAGTTATATTGACTCGTTAATCAAAAACATACCACCCACACATGAGTCTTTCTTGCGTGACACAAACCACTTCCTTCGGGAAATATCGGAGGTAAAATTCCCAGACGGTGCATTTCTGGTGACATTGGACGTTAGCTCCCTCTACACGAATATCCCGCATGACGATGGTATAAGAGCACTTGTAGAATCCTATGGCAACCACAACCCTGACGCATACCCAAGCAAAAGAGTAATTGAAATCTTAACGAGGCTTGTCCTCGAATTAAATAGCTTTGAATTTAACAATCAATACTACCTTCAAATCAGCGGCACGGCAATGGGCACAAGAATGGCTCCAAACTACGCTAACATATTCATGCACCACATAGAATCCACTTTTCTCTCATCCTGTGATATCAGACCTGTATTTTATAAACGGTACCTCGACGACATATTCATGATTTGGACGGATTCAGAAAACGAACTCCTCAAATTCATAAAAGCATTTAACCAAGCACATCCCAGCATTTCTTTCACACACTCGTACTCTAACACTGAAATAAGCTTCCTTGATGTACACATTCGGATAGAAGATGGTGCGTTGGTTATTAACGTATACAGAAAACCTACGGACCGACAACAATACCTGCACTTCAAAAGTTGCCACCCGCGACACTGCAAGACCAGCATTCCCTATTCCCAAGCACACAGATTCAGAAGAATTTGCTCCCGCACTGATGATTTCCGCAAAAACAGCACACGAATGCGCGAAGTACTCCTCCACCAAGAATATCCGGCAGCTATCATTGATGACGCGATCAAAAAAGCGGAAAATCTGGACCGCCAGACACTACTGCACCAGCAAAAAAGTGCCGACCAACAGCGCAAGAAAAATTTGGTATTAACTTTCACAAGCGACCCACCGAACATAAATAAAGTATTAAAAAAACACTTCAACATATTGGAACAGAGCGAGCGACTATCCAAAATTTTCACCTCTCCTCCGTGTGTGGTATACAGGCGGCCAAAAAGTATCAGGGATCATTTAGTAAATTCAAAGATAGGCACGAAACCTCAAACGGGGTGTCGCCCTTGCGGAAAAGGAAGATGCAAAGTGTGCAAACACATGCGGACAACAACAGTGGCGGAAAGCACCCACTCAGAATTTAAGCACAGGATAAGTGGTGCACTAGACTGCGACTCAGACAACGTAATATACCTTCTGGAATGTGGAATATGCAACATGCAATACGTGGGTCAGACAGACACACCTTTTAGAATTAGATTCAACAACCATCGGGCACATGTACGTGCCCTGCCCGGTCTTCCACTTTCTAAACATTGTGCGTTGAAAGATCACAGCTTTGACGATATCAGGGTTACACTTTTGGAAAACAATTTTCGAACAACGCGAGAACGAGAGCAACGAGAATCTTACTTCATCTACAAATTCAACACGCTAAAAAACGGAATTAATGAGCACCCAGGCACCCTGTCAACCTTACGATCTTTAAAAGGCGCAAACGCCACTCCTTAATTAGTCGCTGGCCCCTTGCCGCCCATCGCGACAACAATATTTCTCCTTGGCGCACGTGTAGGCTTGTGTCTGTAAATATATGGAATTGATTTGCCGTTTCAAGCACAGCCGGCATGCACAGATAAGTGGACCCGGATGTCGTACTGTCGTTACACTAACAAGCTTTTTCCTTTACATCTCTTCTCTATTCCTTCTCCAAAAGAGCCAATCCATATAATGAACATTGATGGCGGGGCCACATTACCGGCTCCTTCAGATCGTGCAACCCCGCCGACACTTAAAAGCATGCACTGGAAACCCTCAGTACTCACCCCAACAATTCGACTTTCTGCCGCTTTACAGCGTAAACTTTAAGCACAGGCATTATTAAAAAAAGCCGCCCGGGGATTGCACCGGAAAGAGCAATACCAGACGAGCGGGGTCGTCAGACTGTCCACTTAGGTGGAGGTGGGAGTATGTAGTCAATAATAGTATGGCTGCTTAAGCCACCACAATGTTCACGTCAGGCAAAACGGCTCTTCTTTTTTCTTTTTTACCCTCTTGTCATGCCGGTCCTTCTTATTTCGTGCTCGTTCCCCCCCCCCCCCTCCTCCTTTTTTTTTTTCTTTTTTTTTTTCTTTCTTTTTTTCCCCCTTTTCACGTTCGTCTTTACCTTTCCGTCTTCCCTCCTGTCCTAACACGGTATATAAGAGACACGTTGTAAATATTGTTATGCCTTGAAAAAGACGGGGTTCCCGTCGAAACGTCGGCAGAATAAACAGTTGTTATGTGAAGGCGCATCTATTTTTATACTTATAACCTTGCGGCAACCGAAGTTATTCTTCAGCATATATATATATATATATATATATATATATCGTCTCTCTCAGTTCTCTTTCCATGTCTGCCGTTATGTGCAAATGAATGAGCGGTGGTTACGGGCGCTATCTTGTATTCGTTTTCTATGTTCGTGTTAATAAATTTCAGTTGCGAGTCAGCGCTAGTACTCGTCGGTTCTTTGTCCTTGTGTGTTTCACGCGCTGTTCACGTTGCAGTGGTAATAAAACCATCCGCTGTACGACGTACATACGATGACTGTGTAGTCAACCAGCATCATGCTGGTATCGTCAGTTTAAAATTCTGGCAATGTCACGAGCGGTTCTGCTCTCGAGAGCCAATGAGGTGGCTCCGGTGCCACTTTATGTATTTCATATACCCAGTGAACATTGTCTGAAATAAGCACAAGGCCGGCCGCGCATGCTTATCAAAATGCTGACCTGTTATTGTCGAATGGCATGTCATCTACGTTGTATACACTCACGAACCGAACGCCGTACCTGCCAGTGGGAATTCTTCCTTAATAGCTCTCTGTAGCATACCTCAAAAATAAGCCCCCCTCCCAACAATGATCTTTTGTTTGGAGTGACTTACAAATTATACAAACCCGCCAAGCTGGTGCAGTGGACTGCTGACCCGCACGACGCGGTATCGAATCCCGGACGCGGCGGCCGTGCTTCCGATGGAGGAGAAAATGCTTGAGGCCCATGTACTTACATTTAGGAGCGCGTTAAAGAATCCCATTAGGTCAAAATTTCCGGAGCCTTCCACTACGGCGTCTTTTACAATCAGATCGTAGTTTTGGCATGTTAAACCCTAATAAATTATTACCATTATAACACATTAAACAATGCGTGTCCCACGGCAAAAAACACCCGTTTAAAACTTTAACCGGCAATGTAATGTGCCCATTCCTGGCTACCGATCGCAGCGCCACAAGTGAATTCACCCTTTTTTGGCTCCACTTACTGTGCATCGGTGCTGCAGCCGTTGGGAGCACTGCGACTGTTCAAAAGAGTGGTAAGCTCGGCTAGTTCGTATGGATGCATAATAATATGCATCCATACCAACCAGAGAAGATGCACGATTGCTCAAAGAATCGTGCATCTTCTCAAACATCGTTGCGCTGTGTGCGCTGAGCGTTGCTAACAGACATTCTGGGTTAAATAGGAATACTTCAAAATAAAACACGCGTGGCAATATACTACGTTTCGAAATTGTGGCCCTGAAGGGGCAAGTTTCAAATTGGACGCGCGCTCACACTTGGAAATTGTTCTTTTTGCATCGACAACGTACATGTAATTACTAAGGGGTAATGATTCTTAAATGATTTTTTTTTCAAAGTCACATGCCTGTGGACACTAAAACAAAGTGAAAGCAATAAAAAGGGCGGAGAATCAGGCGTCAACGCGCACATAATTTTTTTTTTTAAAAGAGAAGAAAAACTTCTACAGTACCTCCTGGGTTTCGACGGTCATTAGGGCCACATCCCCTTAACTCTAAAAAGAATATGATAAATTTCATTAGCGGGACACTTGCTTTTTTGTTTTACATACAAAAAAGCTACTATATGCTAATGATTATTCTGTCTAAAACATTATTTCATTCGTAAGCGTCCTGAAAATACTTCAGATGGGCACCACCTCGCAAATATTTTATAAGGTGCGTCGTCCCTTTTAGCAGGAGTAGTACAAGCGCTCAGGCGCGGCTAGAGTTCTCTCAAAAGAAAGTAATCTGGCCGTAGTATGTTGTCGGGAGTTTATTCGGACGGAGAAACGGAATACGTCTCCTCTGCTTGCGGGCCGAAGAGAGGCTGACTTTCACTGACAAGGTTAACCTAGTCCGCTGAGCGGAAAGACGACAATAAAAATGATATTAACAATTATTCTAGAGCTTTGAGCACGAAAACTATAATACAATTGGTAGTTTAAAACGCCGAAATAATTTAGGCGACCTACGTTCATTGAAAGTGCGCCAAATCTAAATATGAGCAATTCGAAATGTGGCTGCTATGGCCGAGGACTGAAACCTTCCCTTCTAGTTGGCGTTGACGCATGGCGGCTGCTACAAACACGGCCATTCTGACCACTGCATGCAACGGAAGTTCGGAAACTAGAGCAGTCACTTCTGGAATACTAATCAGCAAAGGTCACCAGTGGTGCATTCAGTTCTCAATAACTCTGCTTTGATACAGGTCACAAATATGCTTCTAAGAAGCAGTCATTATTCGGCCAAATATCAGAAAGAAAACTGAAATACCACATTTTATAGTTCGCTAAAATGTGTGACCATGGTGATGGTAATTTCATGGTGTGCCCTGCGTGAAAACACGACACCTCACGAGTGATCGAAACAGACGAAGATGCTATGTTCATAGCATGTTTCCTTGATTCTATTTTCTTATGCAACATCCATAATTATTGTGTCGCACTTGTGTACAATTTTGTAGTGTAAGCATAATCACGTATTTATGTGTATTTCTCACGCATGAGAGCACCTCTCATCATGGCGTTATAGAAACAATTCTTAGGGAGCGGAGCTCCTTGGGCGCGCACCCCGCCGCCGTCGCCGCCGTCGAAGCTCCCCGGCACGTTGCCAGCTGTGGCGTCTCCCCTCACGCGAAAGGATAAATGAGCTTAATGAGCGCTGGAGCGCGGATGGCGTCTGCACGATGCGCAAAGCGTGAGAATAGGAACGCATGCGAAACGAAGGCAGATTAGTCTCCCTCTCCCTCTTTCTTCGTCTCTACCCTCTCCCCTCAAACTGGCGATCGCGCATTCCCGCCACCGAGCGCAGCAGACGCTCTCCGCGCGTGCGGCGGAAACAAGGCGCGCGGCGCAAAAAAAACACTTCGCGTTAAAAGAAGCCAGCGTTCTCCCTGTGCCACACACACACACACACACACACACTCTGCTGCCATGGACGACTACAGTCCCATCCGTGCTCCTATATCTTCCTTCCCCGGCAGTACAGCCACTGCGGGTTGGACCGTTTCTGCGAGTACTGGAAATACGACCTACCTGATGTGGACATCTTCAGCGAGCGCTACTTTCGCAAGATCATTGGCATCGAGCGAGACACCGAAATGACAATCTGCCTCGCATCCTTCGAATGGTTAAACAGTTTAAAAAACGTGCATAGTCGTTTGCGTCCATTTCTAAGGAGCTTCGCTCATCGCTTGTTTTTCTTACACGGAACAACGGCTAGTTTTTTAGAGTTCAACTTTTTGGCGCCTGTTCCTGCGTCGAGCGGCACCGCCGTTGGCGTTGTCGGTGTCGGCGTAACCGATAGAGTGAACGTGTACGAAAGAGCAAACAAGGGCGGAAGAGAGGGAATACGGAGCTTCTCTCTATCACGAGCCACTGGCCCCTAACCTCCGCTTTCTTACGCTGTCACGCGCGTTGGCCCTTCTGTCGGGGATCGTATGCATAGAGGGCCCGTACGTGCGCTACCACTGGCTTCGCTTGTCGCAACGAGGCTGTCGCATTTTCGCTTGGTTGGCGACTGCCGCAATGCTCAGA
>JALIZH010015973.1:0-70759 GCA_030522465.1 Rhipicephalus appendiculatus | reverse complement strand
TTATTTGAAGAATTCCAGGACCTCTCATGAACAGAATGTGCGCAAGGCAGCGTGAGCCCACCGTAACCATCGCCAGAAGTTACTGTGCAATGAATGCTTTCATCTTCAAGCAAGTATCTTTTTGAGCACAATCATTTCTACTTAGGTGGAAAGCAAATGCGCTGATGTGGCCGGCGCTGCATGCAGATGGCCTCCCTTGGTCGCCTACATTGTAAACATCCGTTCCATTACCTAGGACCTCAAATACATTCGTGAAGGGAGAGCACAAGCGCTATGTTGAAAAGTTTTTTTTAGAGCAGCTTACTAATTCCAAAAGGAAACATTCCAAGGTGTCCTAACTACGGGTTGATGCTCCTCATACTAAATAAAGTGCCTTGTTTAAAAGCAGAACTTACGGCCTTCCTTTATCCTGCCAGTCTTCCTAATATCAAGCATAATATACTACTCTGAGCACTCGGTTTCGTAATAATAATTGATATATCGCTTCTCGTTTGAAACCTTAATTTCATTTGGCCAATAGACAAGAGTGACATTTACGATGCTTTCTCTCTACCTTCGTGCATTTAACCTTGCATCGAGCAATTTATTTTTACGAGAAAATTACCAGTACTTGTTTTTGATGTAGTGCTCTATATCCTTTTAACATTTTTAACCGTACGCGGAGGAGGGCTACGTCCACCGGTAATAATGATGCCATTTGTTTATTTCGCAATTTAGTTACAGCGAGCGCCATTGTATACACACGACTTCATTGTGCTGCCATGTAAAGTAAAACATGGAGCTCTTGCCAGAGTGCATATAACGTTGCTGCATTACCCTCAAAAGCGCTATAACCCCACTTTCACGGTGGCGCATAGGCGCTTTATGTGCATTAAAGTAAGTACACATACTGCATATTACGTGTAATCACGATTGACATCTTGATGAATGGTAAAAAAATGACTATAAAAATGAATGTGATAAACAACTTCCAAATCACTGGTTGTGAGGTAACGGGCGAATGGTGCGGTGGATTTTCCACCGCAACATTCGACCAATTATCTCCGGCATCCCCTGTAATCATAGATAGATTGTTGTCAATCGCTCACCTAAGTACTTTTTGTGTAATATTAGTTCGTTCAGGTAAAAAAAAGAACAGGCAATCCTTCTACGTGCGTGCGGTGAAATGGAGGACGTTTTCGCTGCGATAAACGAAAGGTCTGAATTCCGTCGGAAATAACGGGATGTCAGCAATTTTTGAAGGGCCAATCCATGCTCGTACCGGATGTTTCCAATCCCGCGTTGAGAAACATTGTCTTTTGATCTTTTTATTTTCATTTCGGGTTCTGATCGATCGCTACCATCAAAAGCAGAGTTGTTATTCTGCCATCCCCGCATGAACGGATATATCTAGGATCACCGCCATTTCTGTGGCATTAAGCTTGCATTGTTCTCATACTTTAGTGAGACTAAGAAGCAGAGTTAACAAAAAGAACATCCACGATGGCTGACTGTGTTGCCTGTGAAGCCATGCGATGATTTGTTTGTTTCTTCACCCGTCAAGGCATATGTTTTCTAAACTATGTATAATATTGTGTGGCACCAGTCAGGCAAGCAAAATACCCGAAGCAATTACGATTGTCTCAGGGAGAGTGACAGCGACCTATCAGGCTTGAATTGGGGCTAGTTTGTATAATGGCATCGTTTTGCATGTCAACCTGATGTCCATGTATTCATGTTTGTGTCATTTGACATTGACGTCTGTTGTGCGCAAAAGTACAGCGCAAAATAACAGAAGCAGAGCAGCGGATAAAAAAGAGGGGACACGACGAATGTTCTGCACTTTCCAACACGGCTGGATATCGTGTGAGTCTTCATCAGGCTGTACCTTTCCGCTGAACATTACTGTTCCATTTTCTTTAGAAAATATCGCATCCTTACACGTAAAACACACTAAGTCTTGCGACTGCTATCATACGTGCCTAGTCTGTCATAAGACAATATCGGTCTCCAAGGAGGGGTGGAGTTATTGCGCCTTATTCAATGTTTTGTTGCGTAAACTGTGGCAGTAGCATCGCAATAATCTTCGTCGGAAGCAAAGTAACTTTTTTTGCAAGGTGTTTTGTGTAGCGCCATGTAACAAAGGAAAGTTAGACGAAAGGAAAGAGGCGCGTGGACAATTAGGCTTTATTTCACGTAGATTGCAAATATAAAGCTATAAAATCCACATCGTGTTACCGGCACAACTGCCACGCAAGACACTGGAGAACGCCAAGGCGCGAGGACACGAGTGTTGAAATAATATGGCTAAACAAAACGAAGCGCTTGTGTCGCTGGCACATGATATTTTCCATAGCCTTATATTTTCAACCGACGTAAAATGAAGCCTCATTGCTAATGCGTGTCTTTCCCTTCGTCTAACTTGGCACTACAAACAAACCTGGCGTTGAAGTACCAGATAGACTGAAGTGACACACTTGTACAGTTAAAGTTTGATATCGCACTCAGTTTCGTAATACTACAATTGAAGTAGTATGTGTTTTGCCAGCGATGGATGAAATGAGAACAATGCGAAGCGTTGCACTTCGCGGAGGTATATGGAGTTGTCAGAAAGGCAGAAGTGGACATTTCGCTGAAAAATATTCAACTTATTTTCCTCAGGTGATAGTAGAAAACACAATGCGGCAATGCGCACTCATTTCTGAGTAATAGCAGTTCCTGCTGTTGAATCCTTGCAAAGACGTCTGATGGCGAACAGAGTGAAAGTTTAGATTTGTACGCAAATTCACTCGCATTACCATAACTTATAATACGAAACACAGTGATGTGGGCGAAACAAACGTGGGTTTAACTTAACCTACAGTTGACTGAAACAATCTATGTCTGCTCGTTTTTAACTGAAAGGTGTCATTTTTCCGGGACGTGCAATCTTTCAAACTGCCATGCGGTAGACCAATTATGGCGGTCGGCATGCAGGGAACATTAAAAAAAAGCTTTTTTTTACTGTTTCTTCTTAGTCTTTTTTCTATTGCGTTGTGAATTTATTCGCCTCTTTACCTTTTTATTCAATTGGTGTCACATTCTTCTTTGCTCTTTTTCTGTTATGGAACGCAGCGTTTACACTTTCCTTTATGACTGACAGTGTAGCCAATGCCCCGTCGTCGGTATTAGCCAGTATCCACTAAGTGAGAACTCAAAACAAATATGCATGCTTATTTAATAAAGCGAAACCACAGTGGAATCGACGCACTAGATGAATGAAGATAAAAAAACACACTGATTTATTAGTACAGCCCAAAGTCGTACCCTGCAGGTCGAGTGGCCTATTAGCTAGGAATTAAAATTGTGAGTTTAGAGTCTTGCTAGAGTTACAGAAGTCAAAAAGATTTCATTTACGCAAGGACTACGCACCAGTACGACCCGTTTAGTGACGGCCAATTTCTCAGTATACCTGCTTTTAGGCTGATGCATCGAACTTTGCCGAATAAAAGGAAATCCTACGGAATAAGAAACATTGATTTGTGTGTGTGTGTGTGGGGGGGGGGGGGGGGGGGGGTGCAACACACATATAAGTAACATTCGGAAGGGCAACTGCTTTTGAAGTGACACCGCTTACATCTTTCTCTCCCCCAGAATCAAGACCCATTCGCGCTGACATAAGACGCAAAAGATCCCTGAGCGCAATGATGGGAGGCATCGCTTCACTTTTTCTGATTTTTTGTTGCAATAGCTTATGGTGAGTTCAAACAATTTCATTCCTGCCGGCCACTCTAGTATAGCATGCTTTGGAATGACATAGCGCACAAATATCGTACAGTTACCTAAATGCTTGCTGTAATTTCTATCGCATTGACTGAATACGACAGATTACTCGCTGCAGTGGTCTAGCGGTTATGGGGCTCGACTGCTGACCCGCAGGTCGCGGGTTCGAATTCCGGCCGCGGCGGCCGCATTTTCGACGTATGCGGTAAAGCTTGAGGCCCGTGTACTTAGATTTAGGAGCACGTTAAAGAAAACGAGGTGGTCGAAATTTCCGGAGCCCTCCACTACAGCGTCTCTCATAATCATTGCCTGGTTTTGGGACGTTAAAACCCCAAGATTTTTATATTATTGACATGACAGAAGTTGAAGTAAAAGTGTACAAATGAATAGTGAGTAATGTTTTCTGCAAAACAAAAAGAAAGAAACGCAGCTCCATGTTGGACATTATTATTAGCCCATCTAATGTCCAATGCAGGACGAAGCCCTCTTACAAGGCTCTGCAATGAACCCTGCTCTACGATAGCTGACACTTTTATGCCTGTGAATTTCTTAATTTCATCACTCCAGGAATTGGCTGATTTAAAGCGTCGCGCAAGCTCGCAGCTAGTGCATTGGAAGAATTAATAAGCTGAGGACAAATACAAGGTTCAAGGAGGTGGCGAATGACCAACGATTTGAATATAGCAAAAGGCGTTTAAAATCTGCGCAAGGGTGTTTATATGTGAATTAAAGATAGAAAATTGGGCGAGTTGGAGTACGTTCATCGTTATCAGCGCAGAAGAACCACGTCCTTTTCTGCTGCAAATCATGCATGCATACTTAGGCCATACGAAAAAATAAACTCTCCAGCCACAATTCTTAATCTAAGTTTTTAATTTCATTATTAAAAACTTAGATTAAGAATTGTGGCTGGAGAGTTCATTTTTTCGCATAATTTTTACTCAGCCAGACAGATCTCTGTAAAATATGTTTACATTTAAATATTTAGGCCACCAGCCAGCTAGGGAGGCTACACGTGAAACTAAATTCACTAAAGGGTATAGGTTGGAATGCTTACGGAAGTCATTCGGAAATCGAATGTAATTTACCGATACTACAGAACTTAATGGGAGCAGCATTTTGGGCTAGATGGTCTTCCATGACTTCCCACTACAAACACATCGTTATCATAGCTGTTGGTAAGCGAAACGAAATCACTTTGCTTGGCAGTTTGCGCGTAGGGCCTGTTGCACTAGCGGCAAGGATAATAAGGAATCGGAAACACACCCGGCGTATAAATCAGATTACATGTAGTGATGAAACGAATAGCTCACAGGAAGAAAATGTAATGAGCTCGTTCGAGATGAGGTAAACTTAAGACCACAGGGCGAGTTGTTCGTCCTCCAGCAGGTTGCAATGATTATGACGTATTTTATGAAGTTTGTTCACTGTAGCATCCTCCTTGCAGGTGTCATGATTATTTCAGCTATTGAATTGGAGATGGCACGAGGAAATCCTTTGCCGGGAAGTGCTGCTAATGAAGAAGCTAGGCACGATCCGAATGTCGTCGCCACCATGCTTGGTCGACGCGGGGAGACTGAACTTCATGTTATTGACAAGACCAGAAGGGCTACGAGATAATGCTGTTATTAGTCGCATTTCCTGCCCACTGCATGAGGGGAACTTACGCATGAGGTAGGAATAAAACATGACGCGAATGCTTTATGAGTGGCTTTATTGGTACTTATGGTATTTCGCAGCTGGCGCATAGGGTCAAAGTTCCAATCTTCCTGCTCTTAGAGAGTTAAATTTATTTTATATTAAACTATAAAAATGGTCTTCTAACTGCTTTCCGGGGCTACTCTTGCTAATTTCTACAGAAAATTGGAAAGCACTAATTGAGCATTGCGATGAAAAAAAGAACAGCAGAAAAAGTGGCTCATATGGCCAGCGCCTCCTAGTGTTGGGTCGCTATCCCGACGATACTTATCCAACTGCAATGTGCCTTGGCTACCGTTCGGCGAATCTGGGCTTTCATTCGGCGATACCAAGGTGATGCATGCTGCCTGCGAATTTAGGCTTCTATTTAGTTCGAGGCCATTTTCGAGGCAGGTGTTCAGCTCCTGGTCCAGAAAGCATCGGTAATTTTAAAACAGTGACTCCGCACGTATTCTTCATAGCATACGAAAAATAAAATAAACTCTCCAGCCACAATTCTTAATCTAAGTTTTAATAATAAAATTAAAAACTGGTCCAAGGTTTCGAGACCCGCTCGGTTTCTCGATCAGGGGTGACTGTCCGGCCAGCTCCGAAGCTAGCGACTTTTCTTAGCGATTGTCCCCCCTTTCCACCGTCGCTCCTCCCGCCGTTCTTGTTGCGGTGCTGCATTCTCCATTGGTTCCGGAGACCATGTACATACACACTCGGCAGGGTCCCTGTTGACCGGCTGATATTTCCAGTTGTTGTTTGTATATGCCAAGACTACATGAACTGCCTTTTGGTGCGGCTACGCTCCGTGTCGATGACCCGGGCGTCGTCGAAGTTTATGCGATGGTCCCTCTTTTCGCTGTGTTCCGCGAGCGCGTTCCGTGCAGCGTTGAAGCTACGTATGTCATTTTGGTGTTGTCGTATCCTTTCCGGAAAGTTTTTTGTCTCGCCGATGCAAGTGGCGTGGCAATCAGTGCGCGGAACCTTGTACACTTACCCGGGGAGTCTTTCTTTTGGCAGTCGGTGTTTTGGCCGCGGCAGAAGTCGCCCAATTGTTGAAGCGGGTTTGTGCGCTACCCGGATACCCTCCTTCCCCAATACCCTCACCAGTTGCTCGCTGATTACCGGAATGTGGCCCGGTAGGGTTGTTTGGGGGCCGCTTCATTGTTGGTGTCACTCTTTGCCGAAGCGGGCACGCGGGGGGACCTTCCTTCGGTCGTCTCGTCGCTGGCATATTCGGCGAAAAAAGCAGCAATTAAAGAACATCGAAAAGACACAACAATAACCATCCTTCCAGCAGACAAAGGTAATTCAACCGTCATACTTGATCGAAAATCATATGAAGACAAGGTAGGAAGCCTTCTGAACAACCCCGAATACGTCAAACTCATGAAAGACCCCACAACCAGGATCCAACGGGAGCTAAACAAGCTATTAGCTGAAATTTTCAAGAACCACCCAGAGTCAAGAACGCTCTACTTACGCCTCATATGCAGAAACGGTTATGCGCCCGTATTCTATGGCCTTCCAAAGATCCACAAGCCCGGGATACCGCTACGCCCGATAGTTGACTTCAGATCATCCCCACTCCGCATGCTGTCCGAACATCTACACAGGACTCTGTCGCCACTAGTTGGGAAAACAGCTACCCATGTGAGGGACGCCACCCATTTTGATGAGCGCATGTCGGAGGTGACAATCGGCAATGACGAAAGCCTTGTGTCGTTCGATGTCGTGTCTTTGTTCACGAGTGTGCCCGCACCCTCGCGGTCTCTGTTGCCCGAACCGCCCTAGAGGAAGATGAACACCTCAGCGAAAGGACGAGCTTTAGCACGGACGAACTGTGCCGACTCATGGAGTTCTGCCTCAAAGCAACATATTTCTCTTTCGGAGGTGAATTTGACGAAGAGACAAGTGGAACCGCGATGGGTGCCGCCATCTCAGCCACGGCGGCAAACTTTGACGATAGAGCACATCGAAAAACAAGCCATGGACACTTTCTTCAAACCACCAAAAACGTTTTTGAGGTATGTGGATGATGTCTTTTACGTGATCAGGGAGTCCCAACATCGACAGTTTTCTAGCACACCTGAATTCAATCGAGCCGGCGATCCAATTCGCCGTGGAACGTGAAAAGGACAACGTACTTCCTTTTCTGGATGTGCTAGTGAGACGAGAAAGAGGGGGGGTAGGAATGACGTTTGAGCTTCTCGGTTTACCGAAAACCAACGCACACCAGCCGGTATTTACAGTTCAACTCTAACCACCCCACCGCCCACAAGGCATCAGTCGTCAAGACGCTCATGAAACGCGCAGGGACCATCTGCAGCTCCAAAGAAAAATAGAAGAAAAGAAGAAGAAGCGATCACGAGCTACCTCCTGAACAATGGGTACACGAAGGGCTTTATTCGCCGAATACGCCAGCGACGAGACGACCGAAGGAAGGTCCCCGCGTGCCCGCTTCGGCAAAGAGTGACACCAACAATGAAGCGGCCCCCCAAACAACCCTACCGGGTCACGATTCCATACATTCCGGGAATCAGCGAGCAACTGGCGAGGGTATTAGGGAGGGAGGGTATCCGAGTAGCGCACAAACCCGCTTCAACAATTGGGCGACTTCTGCCGCGGCCAAAAACAGCGGCTGCCAAAAGAAAGATTCCCCGGGCTAGGGTACAAGATTCCGTGCACTGATTGCCACGCCACTTACATCGGCGAGACAAAAAATTTTTCGGAAGGATACGACAACACCAAAATGACGTACGTAGCTTCAACGCTGCACGGAATGCGCTCGCGGAACACAGCGAAAGGAGGGACCATCGCATAAACTTCGACGACGCCCGGGTCATCGACACGGAGGGTAGCCGCACCAAAAGGCAGTTCATGGAGTCTTGGCATATCCAAACAACACCTGAAAATATCAACCGGTCAACTGGGGACCCTGCCGAGTGTATATGTACATGCTCTCCGGAACCAATGGAGAATGCAGCACCGCAACAAGGAACGGCGGGAGGAGCGACGGTGGAAAGGGGGGACAATCGCTAAGAAAAGTCGCTAGCTTCGGAGCCGACCGGACAGTCACCCCTGATGAAGAGACCGAACGGGTCTCGAAACGTTGGGCCAGTTTTTAATTTCATTATTAAAAACTTAGATTAAGAATTGTGGCTGGAGAGTTTATTTTATTTTTCGTATAACTTTTACCCAGCCATACAGATCTCTGTCGAATATGTTTACATTTAAATTCTTCATACTGGTCGAACTGCGCAGTGGGACGAGATACGAAGAGAAGGCGAGACAGACAAGCGCATACTAAGAACTGGGCTTCATTGAACGATGAAACCAGTTTTTTTAACAGCCTCAGCCCATATGACACTTTCCCCCTAGGGAAGTGTCATATTGGCTGCGGGAAATCGTATAAAGGGGAGAGAGCGCAAGATGCATCAACATGCGACTAAGGGAGCACGAGGGATCGCTGTCTAACGACCCCAGGTTTGCATTTACCAGCGCACTGCCGGCAGTGCGGATGCGAGGCAGTTTTCGAAGACACGACAGTTCTGTCGAAAGAAAGCAAATTATTAGGCCGCAGAATTATCGAGGCGTTTCATATCAGGAGGAAATGGAGGGACGCATCAGCCACCCGTCGATTGCTCTTACTGACAAGGAGTACGCATATCTATGCTCCACTTGCACGTAACCACCTCAATCTACGCGGTTTTACCACGTGCGCAGTTTCGTTCTCATGCACATCGTGTTTTTCATGCTTTTTATCATGGTTTTATAGCCTGTCACGTGTCTTTATGATAGCTTTTCAGCTGTTTCATTGTTAACTCCTTAACGTGCTTGTTTTCATGGCTTTTAGCGGTTTCTTTGTTAGCCCCTAGGGGGAAGTGTCATATGGGCTGAGGCTGTTAAAAAGGCTGGTTTCATCGTTCAATAAACCCAGTTGTTAGTCTGCGCTTGCCTGTCTCGCCTTCTCTTTGTGTCTCGTCCCACTGCGCAGTTCGACCAAAATGAACTCGTACCAGCTCGCCCAACTCTCCACGCTGCGTATTCTTCATAACCCATTTCCTTACGTACTTGTTGTTTATGGCCGCGAAACTGCAGATAAACTAAACTCGCTCAGAGCACTAGTAGATAACCGCATCCATTTAAGCTGACTGCTTTCGAGAGCGCGCGACCGGCGTGCTGTCCCCAATCGGTACGTTGTTGCTGCACGTTACGCGAACAAACTCTGCGCTGTGTACGTCTGTAAAAGTAACCTTTTACGGCTGGTGTTGTACTCGAATCGTTTCTTCTTTATTTGGCAATGTGAGTCTTAGAACTATGTTGATGATGTGTTTTACAGCCATGGTTACATAACAGTTTTATCTGGCAATATTTTCGTCAATAAGACTAGAACAACTCTCGATACTAACAAAGATTGGTGCACAGCTCTTGGGATGGACTAATTAGGCGCAGATCAGACACTTATTAAGCCGAGAGCTCACTTAGAAAACGTTGTACGTTGCTTATGTTTGCAACTGGCGTGTTTCCGGGTGATTGATAATAGCTGAAATGTGTCCAATGAGGTGGTTATTAAAATCGAATCTAAAAATTGACCGCGTATCTGCGTGCTTCGCTGCAAATGTCGTCGAAAGACGATAGTCTTCTGCCGGCCGTAGTACCAAGTTTTGCCTTGCCTCAGACAGCGCCTCCTCTATGTTGAATCGGCCGCATCTGGCTGGCATTGATAAAATAGAGGAGGCGCTGCATGAGATATGGACGCCACCTGGCAGCGGTGACAGGAAACATGAGCTTGTGAGGAACCCAGGGACCACTGCCAGCGGCAGCACCATATCCTCGGCAGAGGGCTTTTTTTGTGCATAGCGTCGCATTTCGTGCACAGCGTCGCATTTTCAGCGCAGCCTAAGAAACACTAGGGTCTTTAGAATTACGTATCAATATTATAACGGCGAAAATTACGGCAAGACACTCCTGCTCGGTCACAGTATAGTTGCGCTCCGGTTTGCTCAGCGAGCGGCTGGCCATAAGCGATGACATGTTCTTTATCACCAATGCGTTAGACGGGTACAGTACCGACGCCCACACCACTTGGGTCTGTGTGAACTTCTGTCAGGGCGGAGGGGTCGAAGTGCCGCAGAATCGGTTGTGATGTCAAAAGACCCTTCAGCTGTCGAAAAGTGGCGTCACATTCATCTGTCCAATGGAACGGTGCATCCTTTCGCAGGAGGCGTGTCAGCGGGTGAGCGACGTCAGCAAACCGGTTAATAAAACGACGAAAGTACGAGCACAGTCCTAGGAAACTGCGGAGCTCCTTCACCGACCGTGGTGGCTGGAATTCTTTGACGCCCATAGTCTACTGCGGGTCGGGTCGAATGCCATCTTTGTCGACAAGGTGACCTAAAACGAGGGCTTGCCGCTCACCGAAATGACATTTCTTTGAATTGAGAACAAGACCAGCGTTCTTAATACAATCCAGCACAATGTCCAGACGCCGATTATGTTCGCTGAATGTACGACCAAAAATTACGACGTCGTCCAGGTAGGACATACAGATCTCCCATTTGAGGCTACGCAGAATGGTATCCATAAAGCCGTTCGAAGGTGGCGGGGGGCGTTACACAGACCGAATGGCATAACATTGAACTCATAGAGCCCATCCGGAGTCAAAAAAGCTGTCTTTTCTTTGTCTACCGGATCCATCGGTATCTGCCAATAACCTGAGCGCAAGTCAACGGAGGAAAAGTACCAGGCGGAGTGTAGGCAGTCAATGACATCATCAATTCGAGGAGGGTATAGACGTCTTTTTTGTGACTGCATTACGACGTCGATAGTCCACACAAAACCTCCAGGTGCCGTCTTTCTTTCTGACAAGTATGACTGGGGCCGCCCAAGGACTACACGACTCCTTTATTACCCCCTTTTCCAGCATTTCGCGAAGTGCTCATTGATTATCTTTCGTTCTGCCGGGGAAACTCGATAAGGTTTTTGCCTTATCGGATGCGCCGTGCCTGTGTTTATCTTGTGGCGTGTACGAGACTCGGGGATCGGAAGCGTTTTCTCCTCTTGCGCAAAGTCAAACACAGATAGGTGCCGTGACTGAACGTCAACCAAGGTGCGGCACTCGCTTGCGCTTAGTGATGTGTTGACCATGTCAAGAAGACGCGAGTCCGAAGGCCGTAGAGTGACTATCTCACTCGGAGCATCTGCATCTGTCAACGAGGCCACCGTAGAAAGCGCGCCTGCTCGGAAGGTAGCGAGCTTCATTCCGTCCGGGAGTATCGCGGGCTCTTTGGAGCAGTTGACTGCCCACAAAGCAGATTTTCCATTTTTCACTGGCACCAGGCAATGCGGAATGATGATGTTCTTTTTAGCGCAGGCTGAATGAATCGGATCCACATTGACATCAAACGTGACGTTTGTAAGGCTAGAGCAGGTCACGGGTACCCTCACAACTGATAATGCTGGCACAGTGGTATCCTCCAAGACAGCAAAAGTACTCTCGCGGCCGGGGTTCCTGTCCTCCAAAAGCTCGGAAGGGAGGTTGTCGGTCACGGACAGCTCCCCAGTTCGACAATTAACTGTAGCTCCGCACTGCTTCAAAAAGTCAATACCCAAAATTACGTCATGGGTGCACCGAGAAATGATCACGAATTCGGTAGTGAAAAGTCTACCACCCAAGGATACATCTACAGTGCACATTCCGAGACGAGACAATGATTCACCGCCCTCTCCAAAAAACATTCCTTCGTGATCCCACCGAAACATCACCTTGCGGCGTAGCGCACTCTTAAATACGAGACACATTACCGAGACAGTCGCACCTGTGTCCACTAAAGCCATCGTAGGTACTCCATCGACACGCACATGCACCTTGTTCCTTAGCATAAAAAATTGGCCGCGTATCTGCGTGCTTCGCTGCAAATGTCGTCGAAAGACGATAGTCTTGTGCCGACTGCACTGCATGAGCGGCATGAGTACCACAATTTAATAGCTGGGCTAGCCGCTGGGCTCGTTTTTCGGACGTTTTCCGGGCGCGCTTAGACGGACGCCGGCGTTTCTCCGCTGAAATTTGGTCGTCGGTCTCTTCTCTGCGTTCTCTGATCATGTCTTGTAGAGTGGGTCGTATTTCATCAAGCGGCCATATATGTTTTGCCTTGCCTGAGACAGCGCTCTTCTACGATGAATCAGCCGCATCTGGCTGGCATTGATAAAACAGAAGAGGACGCCATCTACAGCGCTACCGGGGAACATCGGCTTGTGTTGATGTTCCCCGGTAGCGCTGTAGATGGCGCTACCGTGTAGACCACAGCCAGCCACAGCGTCGAAGTTAAATCACTGGGCGGAGACTTGTTTTGTACACAGCAGCGCCGCGTAATAAACACTAGGATCTTTATAATTACGTATCTATAGATTTTGTTTTAAAGGAACACTGTGAATAGTACTAAGGTATTGATGTTGTGCCTCAGGTATGCGTAATATTTGATTTTTAATTGCCCACGCTCACCCGTATGAACACTTGCTTCTTGGTCAAGATTGGAGGTCGTAAGGCAGGTGGTTAAAGTTTGGCCAGCTAGCTGAATCGTGTGACGTGCCGACAAACAGACAAACAGACAGACAGATAGACGGACAGACAGACAGACAGACCAAAATTTTTCCGTTTAGGTATCCCAAGAAAGACTATCGTCTTTAAAACTGGAGGAGGTATATCTTTTGACAGCAATTTTCCAGCGACCTCACCCCCATCGGCCGCGCTGATTAGTTTTCCGGCGGTGGCGACGGTACGCGCCGCCGTGGCCGTGGTAATGGAGAACGGCGCGGTCGGGGTCCTGATGGTGGTGTCAAGCTCCGGTCGGAGGCTGGTGAGGTGTTCCTGAAGCTCCGTTGTGGGAAATTATCCATCGATGTCGTGTGGCACGGCCATTGAGTTCCGGTGTGCCCATGGTTGCGCCGAGTACCAGCCGGGGGTCGTTCGTATCGATATGACTGCCGGCGCTCACAGAACCGCGCGATGTGACCAGGCACACCGCAGTTGTAACACACCGGGGAAGGAGGGCGCTGCACACGCGTCTCGTCGAAGTAATCAGGTAGGTCTGGATATGGGGAATACGCAACACATTCGGGCTCCGCACCGTAACCAGTGGGTGGTCGTCGAAAGCGGCGGGTGGAATGAGGGCGCGGTTGGTAGTCGGGCCTTAGCGAAGTTGGCGCCATGGCACGTGGTGCTTCCGTATGATACCGGACATCTGTAGCGTTCACGGACTCCCATGCTGGAACAGGACCTGGCAATGAGATATCGTTCGCCGAGCAAGCACTCGCGAAACGTGGCGTTGACGAAGTGAGTTCTCGCCGAAGCAGCTCTTCGCGAACAATTTGGCGTATCGTTGACGCAAGGTCCGACGACGAGCTCACATCAACAGTTGCTACTGTCGCCACGTTTGGCAAACGACCAAACTTTGTAGTTATTCGGCGCATCTTCAACGTTTCGAAGGTGCGGCAATGCCGTATGACATCGGACACAGAGCTCAAATTGTCTTTGCCGATGAGGAAGTTGTACACGTCCTCAGCGATGCCCTTCAGGAGATGCCCAACTTTTTCTTCCTCTGACATAAGATGGGTTCACCGCCCTGCACAGCTTCAAGATCTCCTCAATGTATGCGGTGCAGGTCTCATCAGAAAGTTGAGCCCTCTGAGCGAGTGTGAACTCAGCACGCTTCTTCTTCGCGGTGGCATCACTGAAGCAGCTTTTCAGTTCTCGAACAAAGATACTCCACGTCGTTAGGGCGTCCTCGTGATTTTCGTACCAGACGAGCGCAGGGTCGGTCAACGAGAACAACACATTTGTAAGACGATCATTTGGGTCCCATTTGTTGCTCTTGCTCACCCGTTCGTATTGGGTCAGCCACTGGTCGACGTCTTCCCCAGCTTTCCCTCCGTAGGGGCGTGGCTGTCTGTAAGGCTGCGAGGGACAAGCAAGCGGTGTTGTCGTAGCGTCAGTGTCAGCGTCAGCAGACATGTCACGCTGCATTGGTGGTAGACCCGCAAGGCGACGACTGCGACGAAGGCTCGGTGGAACAGCTTCCGTGGTTGGACGTACCCAGCACCTCGACCACGACGTTACGAGCCAGGAGGCGTTTATTTAGAACGCTCAGCGACGAAGCACAGAATCGGGTGAGGCTACGGAAACGACAACAAAGTCCTCGTCGTCGTCTTCTGCCACAGCTTCTCTTAATCGCTCTAGAGGCGCCGTTACAATATATTTTCTAGTATAGGAGCCCACCACCTAATACTTATGTATTGATGTTGCGCCTCAGATATGCGTAATATTTGCTTTTTGATCGACAGTGTTCACAAGTATGAACGCGGACACCAGTTCAAGATGTCTGGGCGTTCAGCACCTGCTTAAACTTTGGCCGGGTGGCTTAATCGTGTCACAGACAGACAAACAGAAAGATAGACCAAACTTTCTGTGTTGAAGTATCCCAAGAAAGACTGTGGTCTTTAAAACTGGCGGCCTACATCCGTGGTACCACTATTATGCAAAGCGCTTGAAGCAAAGCCACTGTTTCGAATGTGATATTATTGATGGCATATCCGATCATAACGCTGTATTGTTCTCAGTTCCTGGTATCGTCCCAAAATGCCGTTACACTTACTGCACGTTTCCTGATTTTAACCGCGCTGATGATCAAGCAATTACAGACGCCCTTTGTGACTCTTTTCAAGAATTTGAGCTAAAAAGCACTACCAGTGATGTCAATACATTATCTACTTTTTTCGAAGGCCTTGTCAGTAAGTGTATCAATCGTTTCATTCCTCTGAAAACAAAGAAAACGAACACTGAATTACCCTGGATGACTAGGGATATCTTACATTTGTCACGTCGTGTGGCCAGACTACGTCGATCAAAGCGCTCTGGTGACTCAACAAAGCTTCAACAGTTTGTTAGCGCCAAAAACGAACTATCTGCTAAAATGAAGGCTGCTAAAGAACATTATTACAAGGTTACCTTGCCGAAGCTAATGAAAGCAAGTCCCCGTAAATTCTGGAAGGCTATCCAACCATCTGGTTCTTCATCACACACGATGACAATTAACAATGTTGCAGTTTCTGATTCAGAAATAATCGCTTCAGCCTTCAACACCTACTTCCACTCAGTCTTTACGACTGACAACTCGGACATCCCTGCTTTTCACTCAGAATCTCACCCTGGAATCGACGATGTGTCAGTGTCACTTGAGGGCGTACTCAATCTCATTTTAAACTTAGATACCAAGAAATCATGCGGTCCCGATGGCATCCCGACAGCTTTTCTAGTTAGATACGCTCTTTGGTGTAGCAGATACCTCACAATTATTTTTAGAAAATCTCTCTCGTCAGCGACACTTCCTACCTCGTGGAAACGTGCTTCCATTCGCCCCTTATTTAAATCAGGTAATGTTCAATTATTAAGCAATTATAGACCCATCTCTTTAACAGCACATTCTTGTAAAATGCTAGAGCATATTATCTTCAAGCACATCATGGAATTCCTTGAAACAAACAAAATTTTGAGCACTTCCCAGCACGGTTTCAGACGGGGTCTTAGCACCATTACTCAACTAACAGAATTCGTCCATGACATCAGCAGCTCTTTAGACATAGGTGACCAGGTTGATACGATATTCATTGATTTTGCCAAGGCCTTCGACACTGTATCACACCCTAAACTATTGCACAAATTGTTTGTTATACTAAAGAATGCATCATTGGTTGGCTGGATATCTGACTTTCTTTTGCAGCGCTCGCAATATGTGCGCTTCAACTCTACTAACTCGCCTTCGATGCCGGTTTCATCAGGAGTTCCCCAGGGTTCTGTGCTAGGACCCCTCTTATTCCTGCTTTATATTAACGACCTCCCCTTGCACACTTCTGTGAAAATACGCCTTTTTCGCAGATGACTGCGTCATGTATCATACTGTTAAATCTCCACTGGATCATGCCATGCTTAACAATTCATTTTCTCATTTTTGTAGCTGGTCCAAATCTTGGCAAATGAATATTAACTTCTCCAAGACGGTCATTATGTCATTTACCAGACGTTCATGCCCGTTGACTTTTGACTACGGTTTTAACAATGTTAGTTTGTGCAGGGTGTCCGAATTTAAGTACCTTGGTATCCTTATGACGCATAATTTATCATGGTCCAAACATATTGATCTCACTTGCAACAAAGCCCTTAAGAGTTTAGGTTATTTACATCGTACGCTCCGTCTTGCTCCTCAGGAAACCAAACTGCTTACCTACAAAACTCTTATTCGTCCCATTCTCGAATATGGTACTGTGGTTTGGAACCCCCATAAGAAATGTGATATCAAGAAACTAGAATCCGTTCAAAAAAGAGCTGTGCGCTTTGTGTGCAAGAGATATGACAGGAATTTTTCTCCAACGAATTTCCTTCCACAGCTAGGTCTCACTACACTTGCGAAGCGTCGCCATGTTGAATGCCTAAAATTTTTGCACAATTTAATCAATTCTTCTCGCTTCGGCACTTTAGAATCATATCTGAAGTTTTCCAGATCTTTGTCCACGAGGAATGACCATGCCCTTAACATTGCAACTTTTTTCACCCACACTGACATGTTCAAATACAGCTTTTTCCCTTCAACTATAGAAGCCTGGAATTTGCTGCCCGGAAATGTTCGTTCTCTACCACTTCAAGAATTTCTAGAAGCCTGTTCATGAATGTTGATTTGTTGTTGTTGTTTTCTTCTTTTCCCACTCCTGCAATAGCCTCACTGAGGCTGCAGTATGTAAAAATAAATAAATAAATAATAAATAAGTCCTGAGTGGCAGATTCAAACGCCTTTTTAAGCCGGAAGCCTTAGATGGCTCATCAAAAAAGGGAAAATTGACTGGCGTCACTCGTCGGCGTCCCGCTTCGGCGGCGTCAACTTGAGCGATGCAAAAAGTCATGACGTGAAGACGTCACCACATGACGTCATCTATGACGTCAGAGACAGACAAAAATCGCGGAGTTATCATAACGTCACATGGTGACGTCATCATCTTACATTATTGCTTGATCAGATATGAGCCGATTCTTTGGGCAGTGCAAAACAAGGCGAGGTGCAGAAAGCTTACGATGGCTTCGATTCTGGCGGCCTAGCAAAGCCACTCTTAGTTGTAGAACGCTTTCTTTTTTTGGAGGGGCGGGGGGGGAGCGGGAGGTTCAATACATCTATATAGAAAACAAAGAAGAAGGTGGTTTCACCTTCAACTCGACTGAGGCGCATGCGTAAGGGACATTGTGAGTGTCTTTGCTAACAACAAGGTCGTATCTCTTTCCCAGTTTCATATCCCGATGAAAATACTCACAGAGTACGATTTAGCTGTTATTGGGATGAAATTATTAGAAACATTGCTGACAAATAATACATTCTTGGTTTATTAGATATTTCGTGTTGAATTGTATTCAACATGGCCCCAGCAGAAATACTATGTGACCCGTTTGCACGAATGCTGACAGGAAGGTCGCCGGATACCAGACACACCGGCCGCATTTAGATGGAGACGTAATGTTGAAGGCCCATCCCTCTACATTTAGGTCCGTGAGAAAGAATCCATGGCGAAAGAATTTTGCGCAGCCCTTCACTGCGGCGTGTTACTGTCAGATCGCACGTTGTGCTTCTCCATGGCTCGCTGCTTCGCCCCGAATCTGTGGTGATCCCTCTTTATAAGCCTCCCGACTTTTGCTCCGTACACTCTTAAAAAAATAGTAAAAAAGGTAGCAAATGCAAGCGAATAGCTTATAACTGCACCGGTTACTCCCTTTATTGGATAGTTACTAACCTTTTGCTACATGTTCCCTACCTACGTTAGTAAACAGTTTCTACCAGCTACCATTTCTAACTTTTTGTTACATTTTTACTACCTATGTTAGTAAACAGCTAGTAACTGGAAGCAAATAGGTAGTAAGTACAGCCATTGCTAACTTGACCGTTACTACCATTTTACAACCCAGCCGTTGATAACCTAGTCTAAAATTGTAGCTAGTACCTATCGTATCCACTTTGAACTTGAATCGTCTCGACATATTGTTTTTAATCGAAAATTGGCGAAGAAAATGTTCATAGATCAAGAAAATAAAACGATTTTCTTTTTTAAAGTTACCCAGGCGCGATTTCTAAGCACCAGTCTGCTACTGTGAAAACGGAGGGGCAAAAGTTAATGAACTATAAGAAAGTGCTACATGCGCTTTAGTACACAATATAAATTCCAACAAACTCGAGTCGAGTTGAAAAAACTTTATTTCGAGGTAATTCGGGACCTCCCAGGCCCCCTGGGTCCCCGCGCGACCCCACTACACTCAAACGTTCATGCCTAGTAAGTCCATGACGTCGGCGGCCCGCTGGCGGCGATCTTCTGCCTTGCCGTATCCGTGGAGCGTAGCGAGGTCTCCCAGTCCTCCCAGGTTTTCAGTGGCACCGGCCCGTCGGGAGGAGGAGAAGACGGACAGGCCAGGAGAAGGTGGGTTAGGTTTGCCCTCGGTGCATTGCACAGAGGGCAGGAAGGCGAGATGGGTTGGTAGTGGGAGAGGAGGGAGGGGGGTGGGTAAGGTGCGTGTTTGCAGACGGCGCCATATGTGCTGTTCCCTGGTAGTAAGGGAAGAGTGGGGAGGTGGGTATATCTGCCTTTCGGCACGAGCATTCGCGGTGAGCTCAGCAAAGGTACACGCCCGTTCCTTCGAGAAACCCTCCATGAGATCCGCCTGTGCCCGGTTTCTAGACCCTCGGGCTAAAGAATCGGCGGCCTCATTGCCAGGGTTTCCCGAATGCGCGGGCACCCAGATGAGCTCAGCGCTGCGGGAGGAAGGGGTATCCTGGGTCAGCATGTGGAGTGTGGTAGGGTGAACTCGGCCCCTAGCATAATTTAGCAATGCAGTTTTTGAATCACTTAGGATGTAGGTAGCATTGGAAATGCCGAGCGCTAGCGCAATAGCGATCTCTTCCGCTTCTTCTGGTTTCGTTCCAGGAGGTAATTCTTCTATTAATGGAGGGGTGTTCGGTGCGTAGGCCACCGCTGTGGCTCCGTGCTGATCGCATGCAGCATCTACCCACACAGCATCCCGTTCCCCGCCGTACGCTTTATGGAGGGTTGCTGCTCTAGCTTTCCGTCGCTCGCGGTTTCGGTCGGGGTGCATGTTACGGGGGAGTGGTCGAATACAGAATGTTTCGCGAATTTCCTTGGGTAGGGACTTCAGGGAATCATGATTGGCGGGGATGCGAATTTGGAGTTTTGAAAGTATATGTCTCCCGGTAGGTGTGCTGGCCAGTCGGAGATATTGTGCCTGTAGGTGCGCCTCGGTGAGCTCTTGTATGGTGTTATGCACACCTAACTAACATTACATCCGGATGTGAAAGAACTGCAGATGATCAAAATTAAACCGCAGTCTTCACAACAACTTGTGTCATAATCATGTCGTGTATTTGCACGTGAAACCCCAGAAATGATTATTATTATGTTAGTGGGTTTAGAACCTTGTCTCGGCCGCTGTGCATAATGCTTTGTTGCGGCAGTTTTATAACAAATTGACATGTCATATTGTTTTTAATGTCATATTATTTTTTACAAAGAAAGGCCTGGGGTGCAGCCTCACTGGCGACCACAGCCAGGAATGCACTCCCTCACCAGAGCAGGATTGGCCACCCTGGTGCAGTACTTGGCCACTACCTCCCACATGAATACACCAATTAACCCTCGGCCCTCAGTCCCCAGCGGCTGCGAAGCAACCGACCAAGGCGGCGCTCAGACCTGCGACGCCGCGGAGGGTGCTAAGAATTTCTGGGTCCGGACAGGCCGCCATTGGAATCTGAACTTGGTTACGTTTAACGCCAGAACTTTATCTAGCGAGGCGAGTCTAGTTGTACTATTCGAGGAATTAGAGGGTGTTAAATGGGATGTAATAGGGCTCAGTGAGGTTAGGAGGACACAAGAAGCTTATACAGTGCCGAAGAACGGACACGTCCTATGCTATCGTGGCTTAGCTGACAGAAGAGAACTAGGGGAGGTGGGGTTCCTTATTCACAAAAATATAGCTGGTAATATAGAGGAATACTATAGCATTATTGAGAGGGTGGCATGTATCGTAAATAAGTTTAATAAGAGGTACAAGATGAAGGTGGTACAGGCCTACGCGCCTACATCAAGCCATGATGATCAACTGGTTGAACGATTCTACGAAGACGTAGAATCAGCAATGAGTAAGGTAAAGACACAGTAGGTAGGCAAGAAGCAGGCTGGAGATCATGCAGTTGGGGAATATGGCATCGGCTCTAGAAAGGCCAGAGGGAAGTTACTAGTAGAATTCCGCAGAACGCAATAATTTACGAATCTTGAATACCTTCTACAGAAAACGGGCTACTCGTAAGTGGACGTGGATGAGTCCTAATGGCGAAACTAAAAATGAAATAGACTTCATAATGTGTGCCCACCCGGGCATTGTACATGATGTAGAAGTAGTTAACAAGATCCGATGCAGTGACCACAGAATGGTAAGATCTAGAATTCACCTAGACTTGAGGAAGGAACGGCAGAAACTGATACGCAAGAAGCCGATTAATGAACTAGCTCTGAGAGGGAAAGTACAGGAATTCAGAGTTTCGCTTCAGAATAGGTACGCGGCTTTAACCGAGGAAACCGACATTAGCGTTGACGCAATGAATGATAATCTCACTAGTATCATTAAGGAGTGTGCAGTGGAAGTCGGGGGGTACAGTCGTTAGACAGGACACTGGTAAGCTATCCCAAGAGACGAAAAACCTCATTAAGAAACGGTCAAACCATGAAAGCCTCAAATGCAACATACAAAATAGAGCTGGCGCAGCTTTCCAAGTTAATCAATAGGCGTAAAGCAGCCGACATAAGAAAGTATAATATGGAGAGAATTGAGCATTCTCTAAAGAACGGAAGAAGCCTCAAAGCTATGAAGACAAAACTGTGCATAGGCAAAAATCAGATGTATGCATTAAGGAACAAGGAAGGCAAGGCACAACCAATATGGATAGAATAGTTGAGGTAGCGGAAGAGTTCTACAGAGATCTGTACAGCAGCCGAGCCAGTCAGGATGATAATGTAAGAAGCAATAATAGCCCAGAGGAATCCGACATCCCACCAGTATTGACCGGTGAAGTAAAGAAAGCCCTAAAGGGAATGCGACGACGCAAAGCCGCTGGTGAGGATCAGGTGACATCAGACCTGTTGAAAGACGGGGGAGAGATTATGTTAGAAAAACTGGCCACCCTGTATACGAAGTGTCCCTCGACAGGGAGGATACCAGATTCTTGGAAGAATGCCAACATCATCTTGATCCATAAGAAAGGGGACGTCAAGGACCTGAAAAATTACAGGCCCATCAGCTTACTGTCCGTTGTCTACAAGCTATTTTCAAAAGTAATTGCTAACAGAATTAATACGACATTAGAGTTCAATCAACCAAAGGACCAGGCAGGATTTCGTACAGGCTTCTCAACAACAGACCATATTCATACTATCAAATCAGGTGATAGAGAAATGCGCGGAATACAACCAACCCCTATACATAGCCTTCATAGATTACGAGAAGGCATTTGATTCGGTGGAGACATCAGCAGTCATGAAGGCACTGCGGAATCAGGGCATCGACGAAGCCTATATAAACATCATGGAAGAAATCTACAGCGGATCCACAGCCACTATAGTCCTCCATAAAGAAAGCGACAGAATCCCAATAAAGAAGGGTGTATGGCAGGGAGACACGATCTCTCCAATGCTATTCACCGCGTGTTTCACAGGAGGTTTTCAGGGCCCTAGATTGGGAAGAGTCAGGGATAAGAGTTAATGGAGAGTATCTCAGTAACCTGCGATTCGCTGATGACATTGCATTGATGAGTAACGCGGGAGACGAATTACAGCTTATGATTACTGAACTGGATACGGAAAGTAGAAGAGTAGGTCTGAAAATAATATGCATAAAACTAATGTTGAACAATCTTGGCAGAGAACAGCGCTTTGCGAATAGGTGGCGAGACACTGGAAGTTGTAAAGGAGTACGTCTACTTAGGACAGGTAGTAACCGCGGAGCCGAACCATGAGAGTGAAATAACTAGAAGAATAAGGATGGGATGGGGCTCATTCGGCAAGCATTATCAAATCATGAATGGTAGTCTACCACTATCCCTCAAGAGGAAGGTATATAACAGCTGCATCTTGCCGGTACTTACCTACGGAGCAGAAACCTGGAGACTTACAAAGAGGGTTCAACTTAAACTGAGGACGACGCAGCGAGCGATGGAAAGGAAAATGATATGTGTAACCTTAAGAGACAGGAAGAGAGCAGAGTGGGTCAGGGAACCAACGGCGGTTAAGGATATCATAGTTGAAATCAAGAAGAAGAAATGGATATGGGCCGGGCACGTAGCACGTCGGCAGGATAACCGCTGGTCATTAAGGGTAACTGACTGGATTCCAAGAGATGGCAAACGCGTGAGGGGGGAGACAGAAAATTAGGTTGGTAGATGAGATTAAGAAGTCTGCAGGTATAACGTGGCAGCAGAAAGCACAGGACCGGGTTGATTGGCGAAACATGGGAGAGGCCTTTGCCCTGCAGTGGGCGTAGACAGGCTGATGATGATGATGATTGTTTTTTAATATGGTTGGTTAAAAGTCTTGTGCTACGTACCCAAGCACACATAATGAGGTAGTAGGGTATGGTTCTGTAGGTTCACATGTTTGATAATTCATCCTGAAATGCAGTTGCTCTCTAGTACCAGAGATGCATCTCCAAGGTGTGGACTATAAATACTGCGGGAGTCTCTTACGTAGTACTGGCGCGCAGTGAACTTGTTAGACCTGTGTAGTCTTCTCGTTCATGACACTCCGCGCAAAATTACCCAAAGTTGCGTGCTAATGTGCATTTATAAACTTAACTACTATTGCCAATGCGCAAATACATAATGAACTCGTTAGTATCGGTTACTACCTTTTTTTCTTAGAACCTTTATATTACTATTTATGGTTCGTAACAGCTGGGGTAGTAACAGTTACTAACTGGTGTTCGTAACGGCAATAGTTAGCACCCTCGCCCTGACTAACTGCACTTACTGACAGGGTTATAACATTTGTGACAAGATTTTACTACCCTAACGTTAGCAAGACCCTATTTTAAGAGTGTAGGTAAGTAGCGGTAAGATACAGCTGCTATATACCTTTTAGATGTGTGCACGGGCTTCGGGTAACCCGAAAGCCCGAATCCTGCCCGCCCCGCGGGCCGGGTTTGGGCAGCCCGACATCTCATTTCGGGGCCGGGCCGGGCTCAAGCTACATTGTTTTTTGTTGGGCGGGCCGTGCCCGACGCAAAGCCCGAATCAAGCCAAAAATATAGACGTTGTGCTGCAACTGCTTTCCACCGCGTAGCGCCTTCTCCGTGACCGCCCCCCACCCCCCTTTATCGGTTTTCCTTTCCAGTAACCACTTAAAACGCAAGGAGAGAAAGTGAAGTCACACATGATGAGCTTTGTGATTATCTATACACGGAATAATCCTTTCTCCACATTTGAGGTACTAAACTTCTGGAAGAACAAACAGCCTAAATATTCCAGCTTACTATGCTTGCGAAAAAGATATTGGCGATTGCGGCTACCAGCGCGAGCAGCGAACGGAGCTTCAATTGGACGGGATATGCGCAGGAGCGCCGCACTTCCATGAAGCCCGAATCATTAGACAGCTTATTTTTACACAACTTGTAATCGTTGCATATAGTGACTGTCACATGTAGTTGGCTCATGTTTGCACTTTGATACGTGGGTTAAAATGCCACATTATCAGAAAACGACACCTTGTCTCCTCAACAAACCTTCATAATGTCAGGCCCGACCGGACCGGTCCCGGGCTTTTGATTTTGTACGTCGGGCCGGGCGGCCTCGCCAGCCTCTAGCGTCGGGCTCGGGCGGACCTTCGACGCAGCCAGAGGGCCCGGACCGGGCTCGGGCTCGAAAATTCGGCCCGTGCACAGCTCTAATACTTAGGGCACTTTTGGCGCAAATCAAACGAGGACACAAACACAAAAGAACAAGGACGGGCGGCCGTTTGTGTCCTCGTTTGATTTGCGCCAAAAGTACCCTCAGTTATGAACCAGTACCAACTAGCTCAAACCAGAATTTTGCTAGAGCTCTAATACCTTTCTCTTGGGGGGATATTGGTGAAGTGCCATTGGTGATTTGAGACTGCCTGCCAAGTGCGCTCCGCTGCATTCTCGTTCTCCTAATTACTTCAGTGTAATGGTTCGACTCCGCAGACAGTCTCTAAAGGCGGCGTGACTGCGGCCCGCTGGCTGAGGTGAGTTTGAGACCCCTGTTCTAGGCCCATGGCAAACCAGCTCCAGTGCATTACCCGCCGCAAAAGCGCTGCTGACTTTCTTGCGGGCCACGAGCCTGAATGAAACTTTGTAAACAGTGTACTCTACGTGTGTGTGTGTGTCGGGGGGGGGGGGGGGTGTTATGTGTCTATCAGTGTATACATCATAATCATCACCCAGCCCCTGGAGTAGCATGTCAGGCGTGAAGCCAGGCAAACATCTCCAGCTCTTCATTAAAATATTTCTGTCTCTCTCTCTCTCTCGACTCCGCAGTCACTATTGTTGATTTATTCAAGGTGCATTTGCGGTCGGCAACCTGCGCCCCGCACGACGTATGCGGCCCCCGGGGCACTGTTATGTGTCCCCCGGCGCGACTTTCCAGCCATTCCCCTCCCTTTGTCACTTTCTATCTCGACTGTAACTTCCTATCACGATTGTAAAGAAGCAATTTCGGGTATTTAACACACACGATTTCTATTTCAATTTTGAACATTATCATTGACAATTTGTCAAACTTTTTCTCTTTGGCTGTAGAGCCCTCTCTCCTCACCACCCTCCCCGTGTTCTCCATCCGATCCCCGCCTTGTCGGCTTCATGCAACCCGGCCCTCCGCCTCAAAAGATTGCCGATCCCCGCTTTGGGAATTACCTAATATTTATAAAAAAAACATGGTTGAACCCCACGTCACAGGAATCGGTATAACATGAAAGTAAAACGTGCACTTACAGAAGTAATTGAATGTGTACTGTACATGGATATACGATAATTTGCACAATATCTATTGGTGTTTGGCAGATACAGCACCGTTTAACGTGGATACACCCACTTTGACACTTGGTGGTACATCTCCATCCGACGACTAACTGCCATAATCAATGATGAAGCAAACTCTTGTGGATGAAGCAAACTCTTGTGAAGCAAACTCTTAACGGTGAGGGCGTAATCAGAGAAAGAGGTCTGATAGCCAGAAAAACTTCGCATATTGTGCGCAGAAGTTGGGCTAAGGTCGCCATCCCGCGGCATGTTAAAATCTTATTGAACACCGCGGCCCAACTAGAGGGAAACGCAAAGTGTGTTCGTATCGCCCCTGTAGCACGATCGCGATTTTCCTCGGGCCGAGCGTAAGCGGGGAAAGCGGTGTTATAGCTAGATGGGGCAGGCTCCCATCACAGATCTATTTTTGGTTAGGATGGATGCTATCAAGAAGGCCGATGCTTGGGCTAAAGTTGCCACCTCGCGGAATGTTAAGGCGTTGCCGAAATTGGATTTCTCTCATTGAAAACGCGCCGAATGAGACGGACGCGTTGCAACACACGTTGCAGGTGCTAATCGCGGACGTCACAGTAATGATGAACTACTTTACTTTACCGCTCCCAGAGGGCGACAACATCTCGCCGACCAAGACCAATCTAAGAGGAAAGTTTGATATATAAAGGCCCGTTTGTATATTGTCTGCAGTCTGTGGCCGTGTTGCAATGGATAGCGTGTCCGGCATCTGTTGTTGCGGACCAAGCAGTCGTGGGTTCGATGCCTATTGACGGAACTCTCTTTTATATGCGAAACATTTCTTAGCGAACTTCGCCGACTTTGAGCGTGTCTATCTGTCTATCTATCTATCTATCTATCTATCTAGCCGCCTACGCTTTGCGCTCTCCAGACCGTATCGTTCATGGGAATTATACCAAAATTGATATGACATAGCATGACTGTATGACGAACGAGAGTGACTGGTCATATCATGAAAACAATAACTTGTCATGAACGCTATTATTTACACGCCATGGCCGTGGTGCTCGAGCAGTTGTTTCCTTAACCTCATATATCCAAAAATTGGAATAATGAGTCACCAACTTTCGTATTGCGTGACTGTATGGCGAATATAAGTGGCACGTGATAATTTGGAAATCATGACATGTCATGTGCAACATGACTTGAATGACACGCTCATGGCACACTCGCGGCCGTTTCACTAGCTTGATATACACCAAATTTGGTATTACCTGACGTGACTGTATGACGAACCAAAATGACACGCGGTAATATGGAAATCATGGCATGTCATGTGCAACATGATTTGCATGCAACGCTCATGGTGCACTTGTGTCTTGTTCGCTAGATTGATATACACCAAAATTCGTATTGCGTGACGTTACTGTATGACGAACACCAAATACTAGGTCCTAGCCTGCAATAAATTCCTGCCACTGGTTATATGTGTTAAAGAGGGACCTCTTCGATCTATTCGATATAGTGAATACGCCACCAAATACAGCGAAGCCTTCACTCTTACAGTATTTGGCTCGAACTATGTTATTTTTCTGAGCTTTTTTAACAGTAATTTAAGGCAGCTAGTTGCAGCGCACTTTTCCTGGGAATAGTCTAATGGCACTGTTTTGCTGCAATCCTGGTGGAATCACGTCCCGTTGCCGTGTATTTAATCACTCTTATTTTTTTTATTTTGTTTTTTTTAATCATGTTATTATAATCAAGAGATCTTTACATCTCCTGTATTTAACACAGTTAGCCACTGGATACTTAGTCAACAATAAAATTGTAATTAAATATGCGGGACGTTTGCACTTAGACGCGCAAAGCTTGGCACAGCGAAGAACGGGCCCATCGGCGCTCACTGGGCAACCTATTAAATGCGAACCATTTCTCGGCGAACTTCGTCCGACTTTCAGAGTATCTATCTACAACAAGGGAAGAAGAGTGGCGAGGGCCAAGGCTCTCATCGACCTGCACGTCAACGACGAGCACGCGCGGTACGTGGACGCGGCCCAATACCAACGGAACGCCTTCGCAGCGGTTGTCATTGAGGCGGCGACCGGCGCAACGGGGACGGCAGCGAGCGTGAAAAGTTCCGGAGCGGAACAAGCGGAGGAGGTGGCCATCGCCCTGGCCATCGCCGACCCAGGCTGCCACACGGTGCTCAGTGACTCCAGACAGGCGGTGCGAAACTTCTCAAAAGGCCAAATCTGTAGAGAAGCCGAGCGCGTATTGCGTACGGCCAAACTACAAGACAGAAAAGTGAGAATTAAGTGGTTCCCGGCGCACGCGGGCGACGCGTCGGAACGCAATGACAACCACAACGGGAGACGGCACATGCAGCGGCGCGAGCGATAACTAACCGCGCCCCTGCGACAGACCGTCCGACGTGGTTCGGAGCCAAGGACCGCATGACGGATTATAACGACATCACGAAGGCCTACCGCCTGGCTCGCAGGACTTTCCCACTCCCGCACAAGCGGTTGAGTCGTGCGGCGGCGGTACTACTGAGACAGCTCCAGACCGGATCGCTTCCGAGCCCGGCACTGATGCATCGCATGTACTCCGAGACATACCCGACTGACAAGTGCAAGGTCTGCCGGAGGGAGACGGCAGATCACACGCACATCTTGTGGGACTGCATCAAACACCCAGAGGAAGCAAGATCAAGAACGATCCCGTCGCGGCTCGAGGCGGCCGCGAAGAGCTACGACGAGGACGAACAGCTCTGGGCCGTCCAGCAGGTCCTCGGAGCGCTCGAAAGGCAGGGACTCAGCGAGCCGGCAACGGCGAGCGGAGACCCGCGCCGAGTAACGGCAACCCCGAAGACGACGTAGGCCCCGTCGGGACGCGCGAGCGCCCAACTGCAGGCACAAATAAAGTTTTATCCAATCCAATCCAATATCTATCTAGCTATCTATCTGTCTAGCCACCTACGACTTGGTGCTCTCCTGGCCGTATCGTTAATGGGATTTATACCAAATTTGGTATGGCATAACATGACTGTATGACGAACATAAATGGCAGGTCATATCATGAAAATCATGAATAACTTGTCATGAAAAGTATGATTTACATGCCACGCCCATGGCGCGCTCGCGGCCGTTTCGTTAGCTTGATATACACCAAATTTTGTATTGAGTGACATGACCGTATGACGAACATAAATGACAAGTGGTAATATGGAAATCATGACATGTCATGAGCGACATGACTTGCATTCCACGCTCATGGCGCGCTCGCGGCCGTTTCGTTAGCTTGATATACACCAAATTTGGTATTGAGTGACATGACTGTATACGCGATGCGCAGCGGTTATAGGGGCGCCACTGAAAGCCGCGTAGCGGCGGCCGTCGGAAACGTAGCAACCGTCGGAAACGTAGCAAACGGTCGTGCGTAGCAGACGCCTCCTTTCACTGCAAGCATGACGGAAGTGTGCGCGTGCGATTTGCCGTTTGTGGGCGTCCCAAACGATTACTTTTGCGGCGATAGTGTGCGCAAAGGAGCCGCACTTTATAATAGCCCTTTGTGCGGCAGTGGGACGCATACGTCCCACTTTTCCGTTTACAGAAAAAAATTTCTCCCACATCACCCGTTGCAATTAGCGCAACATTAAGTCATTCATATCTTACCTAAGTCATCGTAATCTTGAAAAAAATTCTTTTAACACGCTTTCGAAGGGCGGATGTAGTGTTACAATAGCGTTGAATTTCGGTCAATTTTTTAGGATCGCTTCTGAATTTTCCTCTTTTTTGAGATACATAGAACCTACCAATCAAAATGCCGGATAATATCCTCCTTTTCTGGTTTTTGAGAGAGACGATCTTACCTTACAGTCATCACGTGTTTTTGTAAATTTGCGAAATAACTTGACCAATAAATGCATCGGAACAATCCCCCTCAAAATTATCCCGCTAATCGGGCAGCGCAATTGCGGATATTAGTGCATGGAAATATTTTTCTCGATATTATATACCTCTTGAAATGTGGCCACATGTTCAGGGATAACATCTGTATTCGAAAATTTCAACAGCAAAAGCTAGGACAGCCAAATGGACAAAAAAAAAAAAAGGTCGATGTATGCGGTGAAGTAAGCTTTACAGGGACATACCACAGCGCTTTGAAGGCTCAAGAGACGCAACTGCAGGCGGCGTTCTCCTGCTCAAATGAGGTCCGCACAACTTTTCTCTTCACAACTTTAGAAGTGATACTCTGCGCCACTTGCACCGGCCGCTTCATCCCAAAATTCCCGTTGATGCAGTCGCGAGATGGTGCCTTCATGAGGCAGTGGGACAGTATTTTCCCACTTTTTGAAAACACTCTCATGAGTCAGTGGGACATATATGTCCCACTTTTTTTAAGTAAACTACTGGCTTGATTTTGATGAAATTTGTTTCATACTATTTCCTTCTACTTTATATCAATAAAGCACAGCCGGTTTTTATATTACCATGTCAAAAATATAGGACGACCGACAAAGGGATAGTGGACATGTGTCCGATGTAACAGCTGTGTGGGACGACATTGTGACCATACCCGCCAAGTGTTTGCCACAGAGACAAGCGTCAACAAGCTTCCCTACGAAGTGGAGCTCATCGTAAGTGCACTGCTTTCTTTATAACGTCCCGATCACTAATGCCTGCATGCGTTGACGCGTGAACCAACGTTTTTTCTCGACACAGTAGCTTCGTTTACGTGCCATGTGTTTATATAGTAGGTTTTGAGAGAGCGCTGTCGCACCGGCGCATGGATTTCACGGGTGCGGCCACGCGAAGAGTCAGCGTTGGTAAAACTTTGAAACCAGCACGATAAACTTGTGAAAAAATATCTCGGCAGCTTGCGCTAGTGGCGCGAGAAGTTTCATAATCGGCTCCATTCAGGCGTGCGCAGGGTTCCCCATCAAGGGGGGGAGGGGGACAAAGGACCATCGCAGCACCCCCAAGCCCCACTAAGTCAATGCATGGGGCAGATTTTGCGCCCCCCCCCTCTTGGGCGAATAGGAACGCCCCCCCCCCCCCCCTCCTCCCGTGCGCACGCCTATGGCCCTACTCATAACACAGCTTGTGTAAAGCGAATGAGCATTAGTGGGATACATCAAGGGTGTTTCCTATTAACATGAAGTCATTTTACGAGGCATTCAAAAGGAGGTTGAATCGGTTGAATGTCCTGTAAAAAGCCTTCAATGCGCACAGGTGCCATGTTTTACAGCCAATATGCATATAGTTGAGGCGAGCGCACAGCGAAGATTCTGCACCGGTGATCGCATTCAAGTGCCATCAATAGGTAGAATGCAGCCGATTTCGTGCAGCACACGTGTGATTCCACGGCGCTTTTGTAAAGGAGCCGTCACCTTCCCCACATTCCCTGGCACTGCGCTTCGCGCCATTCGTTTTTCAAGAGAGCCTAGGCATCGCGTCTTATCAGTAATAACAACCTCATGTGCATTGTAGCGTCTACAATGCAGGCGAAGCGACCGAGTGTAAACGTAGTAGCGTTCGCTGAAGACGTAGCGACATAAATGGAGAAATAAAACACGGTAATCGTTCTTATACTGCCGTAAACAAAGCGCGATTGCTTACCTTCTGCGTCGGACAGCCACAATCCACCGCCGCCGTCGCTCTCGCTCATGAAATACACCGGAAACTTGTAGAAGTGCGTTCCTGGCGATTTTTTGTAGGTGTTTGAGCAGCCGACGACGCAGCAGTTATTTTTCGACATCGCTGAAGCCCGACAAAGTCGTTAGATGACGATGAAAACACATCAATCCGTACACTCGCGTACACGCTCGCGGGAACACTGCTCGCCCGGACCCGCTAGCGTTTCCGAGCCGTGGCGGCAGATGGCGTCGTCGGCGCTTTGCGCATCGCCTATAACGAACATAAGTGGCAGGTGGTAGCATGAAAATCTTGGCATGCATGTCTTCTGCAGCGCCATTTACATGCCACGCTCATGGTGCGCTTGCGTCCAGTTCGCTAGCTTGATATACACCAAAATTGGTATTGCGCGACGTGACTGTATGACGAACATTAAATAACAGGTCCTAACATGTAAAACATGATATGCAAATTATGTAAAGCATGATTTGCTCTTTCCTGGCTGCTTCGCATTTCATCGATTCCCACAGTGCGAGGGATCTGCCGGCTTTGTTTATTTATTTATTTATTTATTTATTTATTTATTTAGCGTTTATTTATTCATGATGCAACCTGTATTTACAGAGGTGAGGGCTTGCATCGTACACACACGTGACAGCCTATCATGTTCTAATCATCTAGGCTGATCCAGCGATCCTTTGCCTCGCATTAGCCGCTCTCACCTGTACGGTGTGTGAAATAATGAAAATGACCTGTATATTGCACCGAGCTCTGTCGAGATGTTATTTTCATAACGTAGCAACACCACCCAAACATTCCTGTAAAGACAGTTAACCGATGAAGCTCAAACGTGCACTATTCCTTTCTGCACGAGGGTGCTGTTCAAAAAGCCACCGAGGAACTTGTTTAAGTGTGTTTCCAGATCACCTATTGCACAAACTCAGATATGTTTCTGGACGCTGCACTAGTATTTGCTTTCTTCCCTCGCAGTGTAAAACAATATGTACTATGTCCACAAAGACAGGGTTGTGTATCGGCTCCTGCTCTGCACCGATTCTAAGTGTGTTCCTGTTGGCCCAGTATGACCGCATATTGTCTAAAGCTGGTTGGTGTGTTTACGTTACGTGGGTGATTTTCTCATTTTTTAAAATCTACATTGCATTTCATTTCATTTATTCAATTTATTGACCCTAAGGGCCCGAGATCGGGCATTACATAGGGAGGAATACAATGTACATTCTACAACGTTTAAAAGAAACCTACAATAAAAGAAGAAGCACGGAAAAAGAAAAATACAATAGCAAGCAAACATAATGCAAGCACAGTGTAAAAACGGCAAACACAGTTCGGTAATGAAACGCTGGGTAGAGTAAAATGGTTGCGATCAATAAATATACGACAGAGTACAATCTAGCAAAAAGAATACATAGAATAAACGAAAATTTGGAATTAGACAATTCAGCGAGTATGGCAGGAGTACGCTCTAAGAAAAAAAAGAGTCGAAAGAGGGTTACAAAACCGTTACCCCCCTTCGGGTATTCACTTTAGAGCACTGCACGGGCTCCGGGCCTACCCGAAGCCCCGCCCGGCCCGGCCCACGGGCCGGGCCGGGCCGGGCCGGGTAAAGTAGGTTTCACGGCGGGCCCGGGCCGGGCTCGGGCCTGAAGCTCCGGGCTTAGGGCCGGGTCCGGGTTTGAGGTGGCGGGCTCCGGGTCGGGCCGGGCCTGGACTTTTCTCAATTCTTAAAGGGACACTGAAGTGAAACGCTGAATCAGATTAGACTGATAATGTGTACTCTGAGAACTCGAATGTCATTCATTTCACTACCATAAGTTTATTAACGCAGGAAATAATCAAGGGCAAAGTTTCGATTTTACAATACCGCAATGGAATATCCGAGCGTGGCGTCACGGATTTCAAGCTGTAGTCGTCGTATTTTGGGGGAACTGGCTCTTCGAAGTTTCCTGAAACTTGGTATGTTAAGTTTTTGGGCCACTCAGAAGTCAATTTACTTCATTTTTACCGATTAGGATCTACGTAGGCCACAGTAGACGCCGTCAAGTCTAGGACGGGACGACTTCTACTGCGCGAATTTCAAGGTGGCGTCGCCACCCGCATTTTCGCGCTTACCAAGAAGTCTTGTCACGGCGAGCGGGGTTATTTTGGAATTGTAAAAAAGGAATTTACTGATAATAGTAAAATTATTCTTCTCTTTAGTGTCCCTTTAAGTTTATTCCAAAGACGAGGCGCATACATATATGTTTCACATTTTATCTCGAAAAAATGCTTCTTTTATGCTGGGCAAGCTACTTGGAGTTCTATGTTCGTCAAGTACTGAACTTCTTTTGCTTCTCGCATATAGGGCTACTTGATTGATCTGAAACGGGTGAGCTAGAAGTAAATAGACCTGACGCCTAAATAATCAACATCTGGCTGTTGGATTTATTCACATTCTTGATTATTTTATATCCCAAATGTTATTCGGTGATCACATAAACTAAAGTAACATAATAAATTTATAACTTATCGTCGCAAGCGCTCTTAAGCTGGGAAACGATCTTGAATATTCCAGCCCTCCACTAAAACGAAAGGACTGCCCGGAGTCTCGTTACATAGAATACCTATGAAGACATTTTGTTTTCCGTGGCTCCATCACAGTTCCCAGTGGTCGTGTCACGCGAGATAGACATGCACAGCCTGCTTTGTTGGTCCACATTGTTGGCGTGCTTTCGTCTTGTTCCGCTGCAGCAAGAGTCTCAAAATCGCATCAGCTAACGGTCTGCATTCACGAAACTTTACTCCCTCAATGGACAAGACAGTAGTAAAGGGAGTGGGAAATAGGTTGTACCAAATGTCACCTAATTTTGCCATTTCAAAATACCTTTCCCATATCTCACATATCGGTCATTTCTGAAGGGTATTTGGTGCCGAGATTCCAACGACATATTATATACCTATCCCCAAAATGACTAAAATCCGGACGCCTATTCTGAAATATAGACTTTTGTTTTTCACGGTTATCTATCAACGCTTGGTGGATGCATGGGGTGTCTCACAAGAATATGCTTTAGACCTGTCATGCCTATGTAGCTTAAGGACGGACTTAAAAAGAAAATAACAAAAAAAAAGGGACGCAGGCAGTCGTGTGCCGGGCCGCAGGGCGCGTGTTTGAGGCCCCTGCACTATGTAGCGCGACAGATACATGATACTGCCGCAACAGCGTTGGAATGTGCAGGAATAGCATAGGTCCATTAAACAAGGCGTCGGGCAAAGTATATTCGCTTACGAAATGTCTGGCTTGAAAAAAGACAATTACGAATTCTGTGCTATGTGATTGATGTCCCTTTCCCTCGAACCATATGATAATAATATCTGGGGCAGGGGCGTAGCCAGAAACTTTTTCGGGGGGGGGGGGGGGGGGCACCTCCTTGATTTCGGGGAGGGCACCTCCTTCAAGTGGCCATTTTTCGCTATGTATGCCATGGCGAAAAAAAATTTCGGGGGGGGGGGGGGCACGCGCCCGGTGTGCCACCCCCTGGCTACGCCACTGATCTGGATTTAACGTCCCAAAACCACGATATGATTATGAAAGACGCCGTAGTGCAGGGCTCCGGAAATTTCGACCGTCTGGTGTTCTTTAACGTGCACTGACATCGCAAAGTACACGGGTCTCTACCATTACGCCTCCATCGAAATGCGACCGCCGCGGCCGGGATCGAACCCGCGACCTTTGGGTCAGCAGCCGAGCACTCTAACCGCTATACCACCGCGGCGGACGACTCGAACCATATGAGTAAGCGTCAAAAAGCCTATTCGCGCATTTATTACCAAACTGGAACAAACCCCGAAAACAGTTCGAGATCTCTGCGTCCACCTCCTGGCATTCGTATGCCTGTGCAGTCCAATGACCACTTTCTACCAGTACAACATCGTTAGGAAGGCGTACACTACTATAATGTGAAAAAGAGAGAGAGAGCGGTGCAAAACGTGCACAACGTACACAGCTGAAAACTTCAAGGAGAAGCTTTCAAAGAGGAGTTTTGTGGATGACATTGAAGAGCAGCAGGACGTTCGGGAGCGAGAGAAATGAAGGGATGAGCTGTACAGCTATGTTCACTGTGCAGAAGTCCGCAAATACACCTTAAATTTGCCCAGTAGTGGAAGTTCAAAACAACGACTGGCGACGCCTTCACAATTCGCAAGGCAGATGTACACCCCTGCGGCGAGCGCAAGCAGTGCGAGAAACTTTAGCGCGGCAGGGTATGTGATGCAACAGCGCATGACGTGCTTAAAGCCGGTATTTTGATAATTAGATTTTTTGCACAATGGCATGTGATGAAACAAGCTGTAAAATATGCCATAAAGAACTGCTATAGTGTATATACTAGCAGCGGTGTGATAGATAAAAAATGCTATGAATTGTTTTTTTTCCTTTCGCCAGTTAATACGTATTTATAAAAGTACACGTGGTGCGTGCGGTTCATTATAATTTTTGTCTATAGTGTAGTTACAAGAACGTAATGGATTTTGATTTCTTTCGCTCTTTCTCTTGCATTGGGAAGGTGCTACTATGCTGCAGACAGGCGCTACATATCCAGAAGGGTACATGAGTGGCTTTGTCGTTAGAGCATGCTTTTAATTTTAATGGACCGCAATGTAAACAAAGGGGAGAGAGGGTTCTGTTCCTTGTGTCCTCCTTTTTTTTTATTGCGCTGTGTATTGAAACTGAACTCAAGCTGCAAATCACTTTCATTGCTACAATATCTGCTGCAAAACGCTCTTGGTGAGCTCCGGCTGCCGATCGGTAGTCTAGGCTCCCGAGAACACGCGAGCCAAATATTATAGCGCAGCACGCGGCCTGGAATTTACAATAAATTCTCAGAGTCAGCAGCGGGAGGCAGCGACTGTCCCACTCGAGCTTAACACGTGCGCGTGCGATCGCACTCGCACGCGCACGCGTTAAGCTCGTGTGCCGCGCATTCGAAGAAAGAAGAGAAAAAGCGCTCAAGGACACGAGGCACACGTGACGTATTTTCTTCCCCCCGTGCCATCCCTCCGTGCTGGCTTCCAGCGGTTTCGTCTTGACGAGAGTAGAGAGAATGCTATTGCAGCGTTTCGACAAATCTTTGTAACCCCGCTCCTACTGAGCGGATTCTAAAAAAAAAAAAAAAAAAAAAGAAAAAAAAAAATCGGCGGTCAAGTTGAGCTCCTTTAGTGAATCCATTCCATGGCTACTTGGAAAAGTGTTTCAAGTGCCTCTTTAATTGTGCACAACCATTGTGAACAAGGCTTCCATTCTGGGTCCGGCAACGTCAACGCATTTTTATTATCTTGTGGTCGGTGTCCTTGTCTATTTATTCAATGGTTCTTCCCGACCAGACGGGTGTCCGTCGATGCCTTGATTGCATCCCCATAGTATATCAGCTCATCTGTTTCCGCCGTGAGCCCCTCTTTACAAGAATTTACCGCAGGCTAAAGTATAATTGTTAGCGAAGCATGGGCCACCAAAGCGTATATATTTGCCACTCAAAACACTTCATTGTGGATTTCGTGATCGCGCAACACCACCTAAATTATGGGATCGGGCTTTTGTCTGGCCTGATCTGCGGTCGGGCCGGGCCGGGCCGGGTAGCCGAATTTTTTCCTCGGGTACGGGCCGGGCCCGGGTCTCGCTTTGAGTCACCGGGCTGGGCTCGGGCGGGTAAGTTTAAACAAGTTCCGGGCCCGGGCCGAAAATCCCGGCCCGTGCAGTGCTCTAATTCACTTGACCCCTTTTGGAAGGTAGACGCAGAGAAAGAGAGTTACCAATTCGAGAGGAGTCACAGAACTCTCGTGAAGCGCGTTTCGATTGGCTTCCATGATACGCCATACATATCGCCATACATATCGCGCGTTAGCGGTTCGGCGCCGTTGAGACGGGCCTGTCTCTCGGGCCTGTCTCTCGAACGTCGCCGCCGGCGCGGTCGCGAGGGGGCGAGGGCGCGAGGTGCCTACTCCTACATGCCTGCCTACGCCTGTTGCATCCTCTCTCCGTCTTTAGGAATGCGTCAGAGAGACCCGCGTTGGTTGCGCTGGTCACGCTGGTCGTGCGACCGGCGCGACTTGTAGTTTTGAGTTCGAGCGAACATGCGGATCTGCGGTGGCGGTCACGCCAGGCTCCGCGCTCGAAGTGACGCTAGTGAGTGATATTCTTGGAGTTGCGGACACGGACATGCGCCTGTTAAAGGTGAGTGCACTGCTTTCGTATATACTAATTACACAGCTTTAGCTGGGCGTCTGCAGCAGCTCCGCGGAAGTAGGCTGCGGGAGCAGGCTGCCAGCCATTTCCAACAGTAGCCTGCGTCCGGGGCTGTCGCAGGATGTCCAGTTAAAACAGTCACTTAACGACTTGAGGCCGCTATGCGCGTTGTTGTGTAAGTGATTGCGTGGCTCATAAAATGAGTGATGCAATCACTTATCGAGGCGATTACTTTCTGCCCGCACATTGTGTCTGAACTGCTGAAAGTGTTTGATATAGTTTTGAGATGCGCTTTAGTCTACGTCTTAATAACATTTCTTGATACTCGAGTGTGCAGCGTGCTTCCACCGGTAAAATCATGACAAAAGACTCTGTGTACAGAGACGCACTGTATATAATGACGTTCGGCTTTACAACCGAATCGAGTGAATATACGTGACTGTGGGAGCTATGTGCGGTAATTCTAGCATATGCCATGTCTGACTTCAACGTAGACGGCACCGCGCGCGTTGCTTTCGTTCGGGCGCTCGTACAACTGAGTTGTTAAGGGTGGATTACATTTGTAGAACACGCGTTCTGACGTTCGGGCGCTCGAACAACTGAGTATTTAAGAATGGGTTACGTTTGTAGAACACAATGTCAGTAACCGCTCACGGCGTGCCCCTGACTGCACAATGTCAGTAACCGCTCACGGCGTGCCCCTGACTGCCGGAGGATGCGCTTGGTTGTGGAAATATGCCGGCGCAAAGCCGGGCTTATTCTAGAAGCACTTTTTGAAGTGACTTATCAGAAAAGGAGGGCCTTCATTCGTGCATGACCAGTGCTTATCGCGAAACGCGGTTCCCGCCTTCTATTACGTGAAAGTTTGTTTTCGTTACGAAATTATTTAAAACGAAACACTCGTGTCAGATGTGTGTACAGTAACGGTATGTTGAAAAAAGGGTGGTTTAAATTAGACTAATCAATCTGTGTGTTTGTGTGTTGGTTATTCCCAGGGCAACAAGGTGTCGCTATGGTCTGGCGCTTCACCACTAGTGATAGGAAAATCAACAGCGGCGTTCGTAATGTCAACGAGGCATTCGGTACATTTCCTTTGGTTGGACAAGACGACGTAGGAAAAGGGGTGAGTGGCACCCACGCAAAGGCGCCTAAAACAATTGCCTTTGTTGTTTAAAAAAAAGCTCACATCATCTTGTGCTGCAAGTTTGTCACCAATGTTTTACGCGATAACGGTAAAAAACACGGTTCCTTACCATGCCTCTTTGCATTTGTTTTGTTCTGAGCCTTCATTATGTCTGTGTAAATCACTTATTGTGTAGGTATTGCAAACTCTTACTATGATTCCGTTTTCTCATTATGATATCACGTTCTTCTTTTCAGGTACCATTTGTCATTGCTGCTCACGCTGAACAGCAGCGACAACATAGCAAGTCACAAGTGTGATTTCTCCAGCCTTCACGACTTTTTGATTCTTGATCATAAGGAATAAATATGGAATCATGATACCGATATCTGCTGTTTATTTTGCACGGCATGACACTATGCACATCACAGTCACACATTTTGGTTGGTTATACTCATACAAGCATGGAAATGACGAATACCTCAACTGCTTCAACTTTGCTGGAAATGGTGTGTTTTGAGAAGTTTTATTAAAAAAAGCCGGCAGATCCCACGCACTGTGGGAATCGATGTAATGCGAAGCAGCCAGGAAGGAGCAAATCATGCTTTACATAATTTGCATGTCATGTTTTACATGTTAGGACCTGTCGTTTATGTTCGTCATACAGTCATGTCACTCAATACCAAATTCGGTGTATCTCAAGCTAACGAAACGGCCGCGAGCACGCCATGAGCGTGGCATGCAAGTCATGTGCCTCATGACATGTCATGATTTCCATATTGCCACTTGTCATTTATGTTCGTCATACAGTGACGTCACTCAATCCCAAATTTGGTGAATATCAAGCTAACGAAATGGCCGCGAGCGCGCCATGAGCGTGGCATGCAAGTCATGTCGCTCATGACATGTCATGATTTCCATATTGCCACTTGTCATTTATGTTCCTCATACAGTCATGTCACTCAATACCAAATTTGGTGTATCTCAAGCTAACGAAACGGCCGCGAGCACGCCATGAGCGTGGCATGCAAGTCATGTCCCTCATGACAAGTCATGATTTCCATATTACCACTTGTCATTTATGTTCGTCATACAGTCATGTCACTCAATACCAAATTTGGTGTATCTCAAGCTAACGAAACGCCCGCGAGCACGCCATGAGCGTGGCATGCAAGTCATGACGCACATGACAAGTCATGATTTCCATATTACCACTTGTCATTTATGTTCGTCATACAGTCATGTCACTCAATACCAAATTTGGTGTATCTCAAGCTAACGAAACGGCCGCAGTGCGCCATGAGCGTGGCATGCAAGTCATGTCGCTCATGACATGTCATGATTTCCATATTGCCACTTGTCATTTATGTTCCTCATACAGTCATGTCACTCAATACCAAATTTGGTGTATCTCAAGCTAACGAAACGGCCGCGAGCTCGCCATGAGCGTGGCATGTAAATCAAATCATGTTGTTCATGACATGCACGTCCTTATTTGCATATTACCATCTGCCATTTATGTTCGTCATACAGTCACGTCACTAAATCCCAAATTTGGTGTATATCAAGCTAACGAAATGGCCGCGAGCGCGCCATGAGCGTGGCATGTAAATCATACTTTTCATGACAATTTAGTCATGATTTTCATGATATGACCAGCCATTTACGTTCGTCATACGGTCATGTTATGTCATACCAAATTTGGTATAAATCTCATTAACGATACGGCCAGGAGAGCACAAAGTCGTAGGCGGCTAGATAGATAGATAGATAGATAGATAGATAGATAGATAGATAGATAGATAGATAGATAGATAGATAGATAGATAGATAGATAGATAGATAGATAGATAGATACGCTCAAACTCGCCGAAGTTCGCTAAGAAATGCTTCGCATTTAATAATGCTAAAATTTAACTATGCTTTTTTGCAGTCGCTGGCCAGAACGGCAAGTATTAATGGAGTTGCTTAAAATGAATACTTCACTATTTCCAGCAGCAGTCGCGCAAAAGTAGAGCATGGGTCAATTTAGTAGCTTAAAATAGCCGTAGAATAGCTTGACGCTTCTGTGGGTGTCAATTGACCCGCGTAGGAGCGTCACTGGCAAGAGTCGTCTGACTCCCTCAGAAGAGGTAGTGTGATCCTTCGCATATGAGTCCTCCCACTCTTCTTAAGAGGGTCCGGGGACTCTCCTGAGCGCGCCGACTCGGACCCACAAAGAGTCACCGTGACTCTCCAAAGGGAGTGGTATACGTGGCAAGTCAGAACTCTCCGAAAAGAGTCAGGTATACTCTTTTTTTTCTTATAGTGTACTCACTAAGGTAAGATAGTAGGGCTGATTAGAAACTAGTTAATTCTTTAATGTTTGCAATGGTACGCGGAAGGCCGTTCCACACGTTTATTGATAACACCAAAGGAGAGTAAATATCTTTCAGTGCGAGCAAATAGTGGACGTACCTTATGATCATGTTCACATCGGGTTGAAACGTTTACTGCTGGATGAATGAATTTGCGTGAAAAAGACCTGTAGCTAAAGTAAAGGCCGTGAAAGAAGGATAATCTCGAATATTTTCCGCGTGTTACGAGTTGTTAAATACCAAGAGTTCTTTTATGGATGATACACTGTCAAAACGTCAACAGGATGAAGCAATGAACCAAGCGGCTTTACTTCAAATTGACTCCAGCATGTCAGTAAGGCCAACATCCGCATTGCAAGCCATTGACTCTTGCGCAAAAAGCGGACAATATTTTACATTAACTTTAGAAATCATTGAAGTATTCGACCTCACGCAGAGGAATGGCCACACAATCACATTGCAATGGATCCCTGGACACTGTGGACTAGCAGGCAATGAGCTTGCTGATGCTGAAGCAAGGAGCCGCTATGTATAACGCCCCCCATTGACGTGAAAGTGCCGTACTCCAGAAGTGACGTGAACTCTTTATTGAGATCGCTCATGCGAGAGTGCGCAACGGCTTATTGGTCGCGGCCAGACCATCGATGCAGGCGTCTGCGAGAAATAGATCCTGAGATGACTTTACGCCTCCCAGCTAGAATCAACCACAGCAACTCCAGTTAGCTACACCGGATTCGTCTGGGTGTTGCATTCACTCGCCGCTACGCACACCTCATCAGCCGTGCGGACAGCCCGAACTGTGAACACAGGCAAGTGTGTGAAACAACGGCGCATATATTTTGTGATTGCCCACTTTACGTGTCGCAACAAAAAACGCTCGCTTCAACGCTGGCAGGAATCGGTGTGGGAACGCTAAATGAAAGAGGTGTTCTATCAGCAATGTGTGATCAGACGAGATCAACAACTGCTATAAGGGCTGTAATAGATTTCCTAAATAGTACAGGACTGGACGCTAGACTCTAGCGAAGCCACAATGCTGTGTGTTCATTGTATATACGCATAACCTGTTTCTCTCCCCATCGTCACCCTTCATCACTTCTTTTTTTCCCATTGTCCCTCTTCCCCTGTGCAGAGTAGCAGGCTAGAGCAAACTAGCTCAGGCCGACCTCTCTGCCTTCTAATAAATCATTCTCTCTCTCTTGATGCGGATGCCATATGTTAGAAGCATACTCTAGGGATGGTTTAATGAGTGAATTAAATGCCTTAAGTTTAGTGCCAGAAGTAGCCAGACCTAAGTGGCGTTTGAAAATGCCAAGCTTGCGAAATGTTTTGCTGGTAATTAATTCTACATGATTGTTCTATTCCAGATTGTAATGCAGGATAACACCTAAGTATTTAATGGACGATGCAGTTTCAACGGGAGAGTTGTTGATGAGGTATACATTGGGCAGTAGATTGGTATCTCGACCCAATTTCACATGCTTGGTATTTGAAATGTTAATTTTCATTTGGCATTTTCTGCACCATTGGGAAAGTGTCGTTAAGTCAGATTGCAGGGTTAAAATATCGCTCTGGTTGGCTATTTCTTTATATATTCAACAGCGAAAAGTCGTACGGTAGACTGTATGTTAAGTGATATATCGTTGATATAGATTGGAAATAACCGCGGCTTTAAAACTGACCCTTGTGGCACGCCTGACTTGTCCTGCGACTGTTTGGATATGTAGTAGTCAATTTTAACACCCTGAAATATCTCAGTTAGAAAGCCTTCAATCCACTGAAATGTTTTTTTTATCCACTCGGAGACTACGTAGTTCTGTTAGAACACGTTGCAAGGTGTGCGTGGTGCTCTTTTTTAACGCGATAGCTTTAAAGAGCTCGTTTCGTAGAAATTCCGGCGGCGGCGTTGGTGTCGGCGTCGTTGGTTGTGAGCGAAAAATCGTCATCTTGTCCGTGACCGAAAAATCCAGAAAGATGCAAATAAAATAAATAAAAATTTTCGGGCTCGAGTGAGGATCGAACCCGGGTCGTCTGCGTGGCAAGCAGGTGTACTACCACACAGCTAGGCCTCTGCTTGAAAATACTGTGAAAATAACTTCCTCTGCTTGGAAATGCAGTGAAAATAACTTGCATGCTTCGCAAACGCAAGCGTCCTTTATATAGGCGTCGCAATATAACATGTAATATTCCAGCAATATTGCGTGGTACAAGCGTACATTGCCATCGGGCATCAGAATATGTGACCATCATAACGATTTCATAGTTTAAAGCCAGCCACCCATTACAAACGGCACACACCTTACTGCGCGTATTCCCTTAACACCACGTAGTGGGTGCATAGCAAGTTCGAAAACATTTCCCACATTTGCCGCGCATAATTGCTCCTGGTTTAAAGCATGCTACCCATTACATAGTATGCACTAATTGATTGAAGTAGCCACTCGGGACAGGATATCGTTATCGCGTTCAACTCTTTAAGGCGAAGATTAAGGTGTGCGTGGTGTTCTTTTTTCTTTTCTTTTCGTTCCACATCACGAGTGGGCACAGAAATGGGCCCCTTTTTTGTGCGCATCTGAAGGGTAGTTTTCAAATTGAAAGGAAATTTAGGTGCGTTGCGTGATACATAACACTCTCAAGGCCCTCCGAGATATGCGTACTGCCAGCGGTAAATGGTGTCTATATATGGCTCGACGTTATTACTGCCGGCACATGCACGGCGCGTGGTCTAACGCAGCCCGCTGCGGAGCGAGGGATCGTTGATTCGAATCCCCGGACGGGTGCATCGGAAGCTTTTTTCTTTGTGCCTTTATATATATATATATATATATATATATATATTGGGTTTGAAGATCGATGGTTCCGGCTCGGAATATGATTGAAGAAAAGGATGCACGTACGAAATGTTTTATTAACGTTTCGGCTGGTGGACCAGCCTTCGTCAGAATATATATATATATATATCTGGGTCATGTCCGCGGCGGCAAAAATTAGCCGAGAGTGCCCATATAACTTCTATCGTAATAAATGAGCCGAACTGCAGTGCAGCAGTCACATACACGGGGTGTCCCATTGGGTGAAGAAGGTGGCTGGACGTGGTGGCGTCCCTGTCGTGTTTTCAGCGCACTTGAAGCTGGGTGGTATGTGTCGCCGTGTTCAGATGGCCCTGTTAACGAAGAGGGAAGCACAACAAGCTATTCGGAGAAACTCGCCGAGCCTTTCATCCAATGCGTTGCATGTGTTGTGTAGGAAATCCCATGTTGATGTGGCAGGGCTTACGTGAGACAGACGGGGCGGTGCATCATCGATAGACTTGGGGAACACGCGAATTCATTAAAGACCGGCACAGGAACTAAACTTTCTGCGAATTGTGCCCTGAATAGGTGCACTGCCAGCCTATTTGACTTCACCCTCTTAAAACGTTATCGTCAAAAGCATGCGAGAGAGATCTTCGAGGCCTTTATTATGGGCGAGAAGCGCGTAGGCGTTCTGTCGCTTGATCTGCTAGTCAAGGAAGTCCGCTATCTGACGTCACGCACGTGTTTAAAATTTTAATATGTTTTTATGCTTTCCTGTTCCTATATAAACGTGGTTTCCTCATTAAAAAATTTTCGGTTGGCAGTGAGCGCCCGTCCTCGTGTCATCTTCCTTCGTCCAGTTTCCGCGGTGTTTTTCCATTTTCGAGGTGCTGCGTAGCGTGATCACCACTTTGCTGGTTTTCTAACTCTATTCCTTTGACGTTTTAATCAGGTGAAATGGGAAAAAAAAAGGCGTTCTAACGCAAAAAAAAATATTGTTCGCGAAGGATGAAACATGTTATGCATGTGAAGCTAGACAGTGATTTCCGTATTTTTGAAAGGAATGACACTTTTAAAACTTCACGTGCTGCCTCATATGGCCGTGATCCGGCAGAATGAACAGCTGCATTGTTATGTTTGGCTCAGGGACAGTGAGAGGAAAATATCGAGCTTAATTAAAGTGTAATCGGCTGGGCACATATCTGTATGTCCACTGGAGAAGCATGCAGGTATTTCTGTCTAGTGTAGTCATGTTGTTCGTTGTATATTATCTACAACGCAGACAACAGAACGAGCATTGTGTATAAAAAGAGTGAGCTCGGCGTCAGTTCTGCCCTGTTGAACACTGCTGGAGGCTTGGTAAGTATCCCTCACGTTGGTTCTTTTGAGCCATTTCCCTTAAGAAACCCGGCATACCTGCAAGATGAACTGGCGATATCATGCGGCTGGCACTAAATTTGGGAGCAATTATACGTTGCTAGTATTGTAATACATATGAATTGCCTCGCGGGCACCCATATTTCTGTATTGTTACTTGAAATGTGGCAGTATACAGTCGGTATCATCAGAGTGTGAGATGACTAAGAAGCTCTTTCTAATTGTCACGCCTACTCTCATGATAGTGAATGTTATCATAAAGTACAGAAAAACTCAGAGCGAAATGAAAGAGTAGAAGATAGCCAAAGTTATTGAAAAAGAATATATCGCATTGACTCGAATGCATATACCTGTATTTCTGGGAATAATAGAGCCCGCCTTTTGTGATGATAATAAGGCACAAGATTAGGATATCGCAAATAAGTTCTCCGGAATTCCGCAAGGTGGCGGAAGGCTTGGGAGAGGGGAATCGTGGATTTCCTTGTGGCTTCCTGCAACGAACGAGTGATTCCCCCTTTCTTACGACAAGTGCTATACTGTTGTCATTGGTGAGCAATACGGAATCACGCGTTTGTAGTTCCATGCGAGCGCGCCTGATATTAACAGAACTTCGTCTTTGCACTTTATAGCACTGCACTACCAGAATGGTATCCTCTGAGATGCAGAAATGTCGTCAAAAATATATGATCCAATCTACCTATACGTAACCTGAACAATCCCGCTGTGTCAGTTTGTTTCTAAATAGTCCCATTTTTTTTGGCCTTGAAAATCGAGTAAGTGTCACATGTTAACAAAACAACATCGTACAGGTGAATGCGTGAGGGAATATGAATATTTTTTTTCTGATGAAGCTTTCCGAAGTAGCTGAATGACCAACAGAATTATAATTATTTGATCAATCGTGTTAAGCAATCGTAGCACCGCGGGTCAAGACCTTATTTAGTTAGGCATTCAAATTTCTAGTTGGAATGCTTTGTTAGAAGAAACGTAGTTATGAGAGGCCGGGCTGATTACAGACGTTGACAGTGTTAGGTACTACCCTTAAATTACGGAGAACAGGTTCTCAGAATCTCTGCTGAAGCTTCTGCACGAAAGCAGCTAACACCGACACCATTCACATCGCGCGCATCCTTATACGTTTAAAAAGGAATTCACAGCAAAAAAAAAAAAAAAAAAAAAAAAAAAAAAAAAAAAAAAAAAAAAAACCAAAATAGTAAAAACAATCTTTGTGTCTCGAGTTGAAAAGTTAAAGATGTACATTTTAACGACAGCGCCGCGCGTTAAGCGTCTGCCGAACGGCCCACGAAACTAACGAAACTTCCAGTCTCATTTAAAAAACTATGATCCCTACCCACTGCCTGTTTATCCCTATTCCGAGCAACCGCTTCATCCTCTTTCATTTGCAACGTCCTTCTTCCCTGTATTAATATTAACATCTCTGAAAGATACGACGGCTTTTTAAATAATGTGACTTATTGCAATCTTTCCACAGATGCGGGACTGCCCTGAATCAGGACCGTACGCATAACTGTAATATCGCATTCCTTGGAGGACATATCTGGCGCAATGGCACTGCGTATCGGAGTTCTTCTTCTAATTTTCGCTGTATTAGCTTGCGGTGAGTCCAAGTGACTTTTACCCTGCATGTGACTAAGAGTATAGTGTCACGGGGTCATGACGTTGACGAAGGCGGCAGTCCGCTGGTTCCAGAAAAGTTTTTTATTTGGGCGAACCTGTGCACGAGAAGTGAAACTACAAGCGATACACGCCGTACAGGTGCTCCCAAAATAATTCCGAGCGCCGGAGTGGTGGCCGCTCGACGGCGGAGCACACCCGCGGAAAAATACAGCCATGGTCTGAGCATGCACGGCATCCTTACCAAGCCTCGCTGTATCTGGATAGGCGTAGCCTTGCGTTAAAAACATACGGTTTAAAAACATACGGTTTGCGTCTATTAGCGCTGCGATAACACATCTGGGAAATATAGGGGCGTGTATGCGATAGCGTGCTCGCGCGCTCTGTAGTGTAATCTATAGACTATTTTCCGTAAGACATCTCGGCGCCGCCATCTTGGGCTGTAAAGCTGGTGTTTTCTTGTTTTTGTATATCGCGAAGTGAATTAATAAGGCATTTTAACATTGTATGCACCAACCCGAACGTTTTCATGCGTATGCGTCTACCGTAACACTGTTTCTTCAGCTGTTAAAGATACAAAACACAAACCTTAACAGCCCAATTGGCACCACTCAAACCCATCCGTAAAATAGTCTATGAAGGCACGCATAATTCTTGTGGCGCGTTGTCGGCGGAATCTGCATGCGTTCATTCTACGAGATAGTGATGCTTCCTGGATAGGTTGGGTGGATGGAATCCACGAGTGCTTATAACTCAGTGGTGACCTGTGAGTTCGCCATGCTTTACATTTAATAATGCTTAACGTCTTGCATATCTGGGCTATTTCGCAGAAAGAAATTATGAATTCATAGGGCGCGCAAACACCTCACGAATACATCGCAAGAAAACTTCAGGCTTTTACCGCGCTATTCACGATCGCGCATGGCAAATCTAGTAACGTATCAGGCCAGGCGTATCTGAAAAGATAGACGCTCCAAAGGCAAAAAAAAAATAAATGAATAAAATAAGAGCTATGTGGGCTCTCTTATCGATGCCCAAGACGACTTTGCTGACAAAAGTGTTGAATCGTTTTCGTCATTTCGTTTCCAATTGCTTTTCTTTTTGGTTAATTAATTATTTCACTATTATTTGACCTTAATTTTGTTTCATTAATTCCATACTCGCTGTTGCGGAGCCTTGAATTGATTATCATTATGTGCCATTCAGTTTAGAACTCATGTTTTTTTTTAAATTTGGCGTGACCACTATTAACATGGAGTCTCGAATTGATGCCTAATATAGTGTATTACTGTGCTCATTTTAAAAACTTCTAATTATTATTTACGTTTATTTACTTAGTAGAGGACATTAGCTAGCTTTAATAAACATTTCGTCTGATGTGCGTGTTTTGATCTTTTTAACTACCCTAATTTGGACTTTTGAATTACTCTTAGTTACTTGGTGCTTAAAACACTTTTACGTGCTTTATATTTAACCGTTGAGGTGTAGTCTGCCGTTTTCTGATTTTTGCTACCAGAGGTGTGTCGACGACGAGCGGCGGGATGATCCCATTCCGCGAATAATGAGCAAGTTAAACTTTTCACTTTCAAGAGCACCGATGGCCAATGCCCAAAAAGCACCCAACTCTTCTTCTAGAGCTAGGCAACACCTATTTGGGTGCACTGGACAAAGCACGCTTTCTAGGGAAACCACGCATGGGCAGACCCTGGCAGTACTTTTCCATCGGCGCGCTCCCCCCGACGAGCGGCCACCACTCCGGCGCTCTGAATTACTTTGGGGGCACCTGTACACTCATAGCAGCGAACAGAGCGTAGGCCGTCGCTAATCTAATCTCAGGTGAGGTGTGTCGGCATGGAACATTCGAGCCTTTTCGCTGGTGCTCGCGCTAGCTCTTGAATGAACTTGTATATTCGCGTCCCGCGCGTAATCTTTAAAGAATGATCTTGAACAATCGTGATACGTCCCATGCATGGCGGCGCAGTCTGCGCCGAGGATTGCTAAGAGTCTTTGTGGGTTTAACCGGAATAGATAAAAATAAAGGACTTAACACGCGTGGCAACAGCTAGTACAGTAAGGTAAATGTAGGGGTCTTCAACCCTCCATCCCTCCAGGGATATTTTCAATTTGGAATTTGTGTATATGCATGCATACATAGATGTGCACGCACGAACATACATGAACTATCGTTCAACCCCCCCTCCGCCGGCCTGAAAGAAATTTGCGGCTGCGCTGCTGGGTCTAGAAGTAAATTGTTATAATGTATTCTCTTTCTTCTACTCTTATTTGACACGAAATATTACGAAGTCTTCTAATTATCATGAAGTATATATGTCTATCGTAATTCAGAACAGTTACGCTAGTGAGACATCTTAGCAGATCATCTGGCTGTGTCGTCGTTCACCCATGGAACATGACATGTGGAGGGACGAATGAAAATAGGGCTGCTGCCATTTGTAGCATTGGCGGATTTGATATCTTGTATTAAATTATATACCGCACGCAGATAGCTAAAATCTTTGTGGTAACGATCCTAGGGAACTGCTGCTTCTGCGGAATCCGCTTGTACGAAACTGCCATGACCGGAATATTAATGGCCCACAAACGAGCAGCACACTTTCGGCAGTGAGGTCCGGCGCGGGGACACAGCGTCCTGCCTTCATCCTGGTGCAGACACGTGCAAAGAAACAGGCGGTTGCAGCCACCATGATTTCAGTTCCTAATGATGTAAAGGGCAGCGCTACAACAACTAGAAAACGACGAAAGGAATGCAAGACATTCGCTGTACTCACAACGAAGAGTACTGCTGTTGTGAGTACAGCGCATTTCTTGTCTTCTCCTTGTCTTTTTTGTATCCGTTCCAGCGCTGCCTTTTACATCACTGTGAACCCAAACCCATACACCTGTCTGCCATTCTACTATAGCGGTGCTTCGGAGGCTGCCATTTTTCACCGTTTACCACTTCTCGCGGAATGCTATCCACAGGGTTGCCGGTGCAAGTATGAAAACCGATTTCATAGGTTTTAAAGAGCTAAGGTATGGCCAGTGGCCTCCGTGCCAACGCCGTCATGCGGTGGGCCGCCGTTTTTTTTTCTTCCCTGGAAAATGACTCCTTTGGGTCAGGCGTTCCAAACTCTGATTTCACGTGATCCAGCATTAAATTTTGGGGAGTTGAATTCGGTATACTAAAAAAAAAAAAGAAAACATGACAGCATATAGTTTATACACTATCGCCTATAATTTCACCACGCCATTTTTCCTTGCCTGAAGTTGTGGCTTCGACATTTCACAAAGCATCTTTTACAGCCTCCATGAAATAATGAGTGTAATTTATTTACAAGTACTTTGTCTTTGCAGGCGTCACGGCGGTTCTAGATAATGAAGAGTCTACAGCACGAGAAAGTTCAGCCTCCGCAAGCGCTGCCAATCAGGAAGCTAGAATCGATCCGGCTGCTCTCGGTAGCTTAATTGGAGGAGGCGTAGGCTGAACGCCACGTTACAGCATGTGCCAGGAGGGCCACGGTTTTGTGCCGCCTTCTGTCCGCCTGCCACTGTTCCCTTTATCGGTCTGACGTGCTTTCATGCAAAATGTTGAATAAATAACCACAACACTGTGCAGGAAGTGGTTTTATTGATTTGTATAGATTGTGCTGTTTGCGGCTAGGTTTAATTTAAATTTCGTTTTGTTCACCGACTGCATTTACTCTGTTTAAATTGCACGAATTGCTAAGTGCATATCATTCTTCCAGCAATCCAGTCAGAGTTACCATTGGCTGGACTTGAAAAGTAGCAAGAACTCAAGGTAAAAGTAGCCAAAGTAGCCATGTCATTTAATTTTATCGCCAAATTTGTCGCCAAAGGCAACAGAAGTGGCATTATGAGTAGAGTTTCTATTATTGGGCAATAAATAATACCATTTTGAATAAGGAATACCATAGAAATAAGAGCACAGTTTTTACTCTTGCTGAAGTCTTCAATTGCTGTCACAGATTGTACAAAAACATGGTGGATCCCTCCGTCATATGAATCGGTATAACACGAAAGTAAAACATGCCCGTACACAGGTCATTGAATGTTTACTGTACATTGAAACAGGAGAGTTTGCACAACGTATAACGTGGATGCACCCATGTTGACGCTTGGTGGCACATCTCCATCCCACGACTAACGTCTACGATCAACGATTAAACAAACCATTCTGCTTGCTGTGGATGTTAACGGCGTCAGCGTAATCAGAGCAAGGTGCGTGAAGCCAGAAGAGCGTCGCTATTTGGCGCGCAGAACTTGGGCTAAGGTCGCCATTCCGCGGCATGTTAAAGTGTGATTGAATGTACGCCACGGTCGGACTAGAGGGAAACGCTGGGTGCGTCCTGTCGCCCTAGTAGGCCGGCCGCAACTTTTCTCGGAGCAAGCGTAAGCGAGGAACGCGGTATTACAGCCACTGGAGGGAGGCGCGCGTCGCATTTTTGGTTTGGATGAACGTTATGAGCGAAGCCGACGCTTTAGGGAGCCTTCATGTGCGCGCGCCTCCGTACGACGCTTGAGCTAAGGTCGCCACCTCGCGTTGCGTTAAGGCGTCGACAAAATTGCACTTGTACTGAAAACACGCCGACTGAGACGAACGCGTAGCAGGTGCTAATAGCGGAAGCCACAGTAATGTTAAATTACTTTACTGCTCCAAGAGAGCGACACCACCCTGCGGACGAGAAGCACTGTGATCAAAGTGGTAGATATAAAAGGCGCGTTCGTAAAACAGTAAGAGTCTGTGGCCGTAGCGCAATGGATAGCCTGCTAGGCTTGTTATTGCGGACCGAGAGGTCATAGGTTCGATGCCCATTGACGGAACTTTTTTAGATGTGAACCATCTTATGGTGAAGCTTAAAATGGTGGTGGTGGTGTGCGGCGTGACCTCCCATACTGCGCATGCGCAAACCCTTTCAAAAAAAATAAATATAAAACCTCATTTCCCCCCTCTCTCTCCTCTAGGCATCCCTCCCCGCGGCAACCACACCGTCACTGCGCATGCGCCTCCCCTCCTCTCTCCCCTCCTACGCTCCCCCCCTCCCTCCTCTAGGCATCCGTGCCCGTGGCGTCCACACTCCCACTGCGCATGCGCGTCCCCCCTCTCCTCTCCTACGCTGCCCCCTCTCTCCTCTAGGCATCCCTGCCCGCGGCGTCCACACTCGCACTGCGCATGTGCGTCCCTTCCTCTCTCTCCTCTCCTACGCTCCCCCTCTCTCGCCTCGCGACGCCGACGCAGGCAGCGTCTGCTAGCGAGTTTCTTGGTTGAAAAAACTGACTGCTCGCGCTGCACAACCGTTCACTGGCCACTCCGTATATATGGCAATGGATTTTGACCTGCAATATGGTGCCGGTGGGAGATTTCTCCTGTGCGTTGTTGAACAATAAAAATTCGTAGCGTGCGCGTTAACTAAGAGCGGACTGCGGGTCTCTGTGTCCAGTCGGAGTCTTCTGTCTCTCATTGTCCATTAGCAGCGATTGGAATGTTCCAGTAGGAAACACCGCTCCATCACTGCGTGCTTTGCGCCTCCCCAGTTTTCTCTTCTGCGCAACGCTGCGATGAGCGCCAGCGTCCACGCCGCCGCCAGTGTAAGCGTTAGCGCCCGCTGCTTCACATCTACACATGGTTCCCTTTAGCGGGAAATGGTGCAATTTTTTTCTTTGACATCTGACCCTGTACATTTTTCAACGTCGTTTGCATGACGGAAATACGTCACTGAAGTCTTGGTGGGCCCCGGCATAAAACACATTCGTGTTATTATGAATAAATTATAATGAATGAAGTGTGCTATGCTTATACCTTAGGTAAAACTTGAAGGACACTTTGTACATTTCAAAGTGCGTTCGGCGAAAGCTTGTGGCCATTCGACTGATTATGCTATGTCTTTTTTTCTTTTACATTCTCAGTGGGATGGCACACAAACGGAATGCGTGCGTGCTTTCTTTTTTAAGGAGCAGTGACATCAACTTTACGCATGTCGCTTTTTTTTGCGTCAACATGTAGTTATTGATCCCCTAGTAACGATTCGGTACTGATAATGCAACAGAGGGACGAATTAATATATTAAAACATGCCATCGGTGGGCGGATGAAGAGGACGAGAACGAGGCGGTACTGGCTCGCGAGCAGCTCGGTCAACTGCTTTTCGCTCTGAGCTGTACCTCTCGCAATCATCTCCATACTGTAAATAAACGCGTTCCATCGGCACAATTCTGGTGGAAGGTGCTGGGTAAGCTAGCCACGGCCAAGCGAGACCGGAGGGCAACCGTCTACTAACGACGGAACCGCAACATTGCGAGCTTCGCCGCAGCCGTCGGCTAGCGGTCTTGGCACCACTACCTCAAGAGACGAGCTCGGACACACATCCAGCAGTATTCCTCGAGGGCTTCGCCTTACCACTACAGAGAGCCACGCACCTTCACAGGGAAACCTGGCGATGACGTGCAGGAATAGCTCAGCTACTATCAACGGGTGAGCCGAGCCAATGGCTGGAATTCCGCTAGCCAGTTATCTCACGTGGGTCTATTTCTCGACTTCACTTCATTGGCATGGTTCGAGAACCACGAGGACACTTTGACAACTTGGGATCAATTCGTGGAAGAGATCAAGAAATGCTTTGGCGACCCTGCGACGAAGAAGAAACACGCAGAGCAAATGTTGTCGCAGAGAGCTCAAGTCTGTGGTGAGACTTGCAGAACGTACATTGAAGAGGTCCTAAAATTGTGCAAGTCTGTCGACGCCAACATGACGGCAGAAGACAAGGTGGGCCACATTCTCAAAGGAATTGCGGAAGACGTTTACCACTTCCTTATCGGCAAGGAGAGTCTGGAATCTGTGGCCGATGTGATTAAGCACTGTCGAACCTTTGAGGCTCTAAAGACTCGCCGCATCACTTCGAAGTTTGGACGTCCGGCCAATGTCACGACGGTCGCCACTGTCGATGTTTGCAACGACACATTACCGGCTGGCGTATCTTCAACGATTCGCCTCATTGTGCGCGAGGAACTTCGTCGCCACGTTTCTGCACCTGTGAATGCCCGAGACCCGCAGTGCGATACACCATCCGCAAGCATTAATGCTGCAAGTTTCGACGAGCGCAGCTATTCCAACCGCGGTCCATAGCTAAGGGCTCCACCACCGACTTCTTATGTCGAGCAGCCGTATGCTTCCCGAACAACTACAGCTACAACAGCCGTCCGCCCCCTTCTGTTTCTGAGTGGGAACAGGGTGCCGCGTACCCTCAATACCCCGCGACGTTCCCTATGCCTCGTGAACGGCCCGTCTGCTACCAGTGCGGTGTTCGTGGACACATCGCATGGTATTGCCCAATGAGACGTCGTCCACGTACGACATTTCCTGAGCGAACCGCGACGTCTGCACGGCGAAGCCAACGGCTCGACTACACCTACTGGCCCCCCAACCCAACTGACGAGCGGCACGCCTACCGGCAGAACATGCGCAGTGATTCGCCCGGGTCTGTGCGCAGCTTAACGCCGCCTACCGCGCGTCAGCCACGGTCGCCATCTCCACGGCCTCGGCCACGGCTTTCGTCTCCGCCACCGGGAAACTAGCCGGCGCGGCCGATGGAGGCGAGGTCGCTGGACGTACCGATTTTCACCAAAGTATGCCTCCACCAGTTTCTATGCTTCCAAATAAGGTTCATGTACTTGTTGACGATGTTCCAACGATGGCGTTGATAGATACTGGTGCAAGTGTTTCTGCGATGAGTTTAGTTTTTAAGGAACGACTTGGCCGCAAGGTTACGTTGTATTGGGACAAACCTTCTACCTTTCGGGCAGTAAGCGGCGCGTTCTTGCGTCCACTAGGGGTCTGCACTGTGTCTGTTTGTGTTGCCGGTAAAACGTTCACGGCGGAATTCGCAGTACTTGCTCAATCAACGCACGACGTTATCCTTGGCATAGACTTTTTGCGAGAGTGTCGTGCGACCGTGGATTGCGGAGCAGGCGAGGTTCTGTTGTCCGCTCTCGCCCAGCAGCCTGATTCCAAGAAAGGCAACCTCGTTGTAGCTAAAGATGCCCTTCTACCGGCGTGGTCCACGGCCAGCGTACTAGTTACAGCTTCCGAAACAGACTCGAGTTCGAGTTCAGGAGACATTGTGGTTGAGCCGTTGCCCGTACCTTGCGTCAAGAAAAACATCTTTGTACCACGCTGCGTAGTATCTCTCACAGACGAGAAAGCTCAGTTATGGGTGATGAACAGCTCACCCGAGTCGACAGTACTCCCGGCTGATATGCGCCTTGCCCTGTTTGAAAAGCAGAGCAGTAGCTGCATTGGAGCCTTAAGCGATCCTGCAAAGGTGGACCCCGTCGAAACTTCCGGTATGGAATCTCAATTCTTGAAGATGGTTAGCAAGTCCATTTCCTCGCAGAAGCACAGAGCCCTGGTTGCACTACTGGCGAGGCATGCTAAAGCATTTGATTTTGCACAGAAGGTGCATAGAGCTCAGGTACCGAGCACGCGCGCTCGTCACAGTATTGACACTGGCTCTGCGCACCCTCTCCGACAAAAGCCTCATCGAGTTTCTGCGTCGGAGCGCAAAGTTATTGCAGAACAAGTTAGCGAGATGCTAGCCACCGGTGTCATTCAAGAATCGTCAAGTCCCTGGGCTGCGCCTCTTATCTTGGTTAAGAAAAAGTCACAGTTTCACCGCAAGGGTGAAGCAATGAATGCGATAGCAAAAAATTGTAATGTTATACGAAGTGAGGCTGGCAGCTAACTCTTTTTGGATCCGATCTCACGCAACTCTAGAAAACGCTTGTTTAAGAGAATTCTCTTCGCGTTGAGAGCGCAGCACGTAGAAGGGTACGCCGGCCCGGCCGCCGAGAAGGGGAGATGAGAAGGGGAGATAAAGCGCGCGCCCGCGCCCGCGCTCGTAAAATCGAACGTCGCCCCCCCCCCCCCCCACCCCCGCCTGCTGTCGGCCGCCGGGAAGGGGAGATAACGCGCGCGCCCCCGCTCGTAAAATCGAAGGTCGCTCGAGGGACCCCCCCCCCCCTCGCGTCTTTTCACGCTCACGAACGACGGGCGGGCCCGGTTATATATATACATATACATATACGGCAAATGACGCCAACGCGGACGCCGACGCCGACGGCGAAAACCAGCCGCGAGTGTCCATATAATTGCTATCGCAATAAAAGGACGGGTCCTGGAGGTTCTGTGTTGACTATCGGCGTCTCAACTCTATAACCAAGAAGGACGTGTATCCGCTCCCTCGCATCGATGACGTCATCGACTGCCTGCATTCAGCGTCTTATTTTTCCTCGGTAGACTTGCGATCCGGGTATTGGCAGATTCCCATGGATCCGACTGATAAAGAAAAGACGGCTTTTGTTACGCCAGACGGTTTGTTTGAATTGAATGTCATGCCGTTCGGCTTGTGTAATGCCCCGGCAACATTTGAACGATATACGGACAACGTCTTGCGGGGCCTCAAATGGGAAGTCTGTTTATGTTACCTGGACGATGTGGTTATTTTTGGACGAACTTTTGAGGAACATAATCATCGCCTAGACCTTGTTCTAAACTGTTTGGAGAAAGCTGCCTTGACACTGAACTCAAAAAAATGTCGTTTTGGTGAACGTGAAACACTGGTTTTGGGACACCTTGTGGACAAAGCTGGCGTTAGGCCGGACCCGCAGAAAGTTGACGCCGTCAGCAACTTTAAGCAGCCGCAGTCTATCCGGGAGCTGCGAAGCTTTCTGGGTGTATCCTCTTACTTTCGCCGCTTTATGCCCAATTTTGCTTAAAAGTCCCAGCCACTGACTGACTTGCTGCAAAAGGATGTGCCTTTCCACTGGACACCGCATTGTGAGTCAGCGTTTAAGCAACTCCAGTTCGTCCTCATTTCCGGGCCTCTACTACGCCACTTTGATTCCTCTGCTCCCACGGAAATTCACACCGATGCCAGTGGAGTTGGTCTCGGCGCGGTGCTCATTCAACGCCACGACAATGCCGAACACGTCGTCGCCTATGCAAGTCGGTCACTAAGCAAGTCAGAGCGCAACTACACAGTTACAGAACTGGAGTGCCTCGCCGTCGTCTTCGCCGTACACAAGTTTCGTCCATACATCTACGGCCGTCGCTTCTCAGTCATCACCGACCATCACTCTCTTTTTGCTGGTTGGTAGGCCTACGTGACCCATCTGGTCGACTTGCGCGATGGGCCCTGCGCTTACAAGAGTTTGACTTTACGGTATGCTACAAGAGCGGTAACCGCCACGCAGATGCTGACTGCCTGTCACGGCTTCCTCTACCGACGACGGAGTGCGACGCTGACGACTTCGACCAGCTTATCGCCGCTATTGACTTTCAGTTCCCTGACCTTGCGGCATTCCGGGCAGCCCAGCACGAAGACCGTTGCTTAGATTCCCTGTTTGCCTCCGCGAATGACCCCGCCACTTCAAGCTCTTTTGTAGTCCACGACGCCATCCTCTACAGGAAGAATTATTCCGGCCAAGGCGCCCGTCTGCTTCTGGTAGTTCCACGCACTCTACATTCCCAAGTTTTTCGGTTCTTCCACGAGGACGCAACCAGCGGACACATGGGCTTCGCCAGAACGTTTCATCGCATCCAGCAAAGGTTCTACTGGCCCAAGATGCGACGCGACACGGAAAAATACGTCGCGGGTTGCGAACAATGTCAAACGTCACAAGCGTCTCACGACTACGTCACCCGGACTTCTCCATCCCGTACCACCTCCTAGCTCTCCCTTCGAGATTGTTGGTGTCGACCTTCTAGGTCCGTTTCCGCGTTCAACCAGTGGCTATCGATGGGTCATCGTCTGCGTCGACCACCTGACGCGCTCTGCAGAAACTGCAGCAATACCTACTCGAACAGCCTTTCACGTGTCGCAGTTTATGCTTCGCCTTATAATTCTACGCCATGGCCCCCACGAGTTGTCATTAGCGACCGGGGACGTCAGTTCGTCGCTGACGTCGTTGAAGAGATCCTGCGCCTGAATGCCAGCCAATTCCGCCATGCAACCCCCCTATCACCCACAGACCAATGGCCTCGTAGAGCGAACCAACAGGACGCTAACAAACATGTTATCCATTTATGTCGATGCCAAGCACAAAAACTGGGACGAAGTACTCCCCTACATCACATACGCATACAACACCGCGAAGCGCGAGGCGACAGGGTACTCTCCCTTTTTTCTACTCTACGCTCGCTCCCCTCGCAGCTGTCTCGACACTATTCTGCCTTTTACGTTGGACGTGGAAACATCGGTTGCCGAGTCACTATGCCGCGCTGAAGAAGCCCGTCGCATCGCACGCCTCCGAACCATGGCATCTCAACAGCGCTCCAAGACCCGTTACCGCGGCCGCCATCACTCCGTTTGTTACACAAAAGGTGACCTTGTGTGGTTGTGGACGCCAGTCCGCAAACGTGGTTTGTGCCAAAAGTTCTTGGCCCGCTACTCCGGACCATTTGTCATTCTCGACCGCCTCAGCGATGTGACATACGTCATTTCCAGCGTCAAAAGCAATGGTCGGCGCTCTAGCAAGACACAGCTGACCCACGTCGCGCGCCTTAAGCCGTATCACCATCAACCTTCCTACTGACTCGCCCAGTGGGCATCGTCTGCGAACGGGGAAGTGAAACATGCCATCGGTGGGCGGATGAAGAGGACAAGAACGAGGCGGCACTGGCTCGCGAGCAGCTCGGTCAACTGCTTTTCGCTCTGAGCTGTACCTCTCGCAATCATCTCCATACTGTAAATAAACGCGTTCCATCGTCACAATGTGTAATAATTATTAGTATGACCAGTATCGAACTCAATTCAAAACGGGAGCAAAGCCCGCGAATTTTCAGCGCTGCCAACGCTGCCAAGCGGTCACCTCCCGCGGTCACGCCCCATCTGATCACGTGGCCGCACGAAATGGTGACGCGAGTTTCAGCTGACATTTCGTCTGCTCGGCGCGCACGTGTAGGCACGTCTTCTCCACCCCCATCGTCGTCGCCGCCGTCAAGAGCGTCCACAAGCGACGATGAAAACACTGAGGAATATGGAATCGCTGCGATTTGCGACGTGGCGAATCATTTACGGTTCGATCCTCTTAAGAGTTGTGATTCTGATATCGACGCCCGACCCAGCAGCGACGAGGAGGCAGCTGGAGACGCGCGCTTGGGCAATGCTGGCTGGCAAGACATGTCACAACTACGCATATGAACGCTGCGTGCGTGTTACTTGTTTGAAATATTTCTCTGAACCATACGTTCCGTACTGGTGCACTTTGATCGGTTATTGTTGTGTTTGCGTCTACCTAAGCATAACCAATGTGTCGTAATAACTGGTGAGCTAGTGAATGTTGCCATGTGTGTTGCCAAGTGAAACGCTGAGGCCTGGCATTTAGATTCCGTGAGCGCGTTGTGGGGGTAGTGTTTCGCAGTGGCGCGCCATACTTTTCGCTTTTTCTCCTATTGGAAGAGCATGATTGCAGCGCACAACGGTTCCACGGCATGCGATGGAGACCGTAGCTTCCATTAATCACATTCGCGCTCATGACTCCACGACAGTCCACCCGAAGCGGCACAAAGAAAACGCAGGATTCACACGAACGCGCTGCACGAACCAAGCAAAACAAAACAAGCGACGCCGTTGCCAGGCAGCCTGGCGTCGCCGCGAGGCGGTACCACAAGTAGGCACCACGATCAAAACATTAAACTTGTCGACGTCAGCGTTATATATATATATATATATATATATATATATATATATATATATACAGACCTTACACAGACCGAACCCACTGAACTTTCCTGCTGAATATATATATATATATATATATATATATATATATATATATATATATATATATATATATATATATATATATATATATATATATATATACGTTAAAAACTTATTTAGAAGCCAGCATAGTACCTAGAGGCCTCCGCATTGTCGCAAAACCCGCCATAGCTAACATGTCTCGTTCCGACATTATCGCGTGGAGCGAGGTGCTCTTGAAGGCTTCTTTTGATTTGGTCCACATTGTCATTCGCCATCACAAAACATTGCTTAAAGCAATCCGTAACCAAGAAAGCCAATTACTTTCTCATCATAAACTCACCAACCATGAATGCGCGCTGCTGGCAGAATACCAGCGCAAAAAGTCAGCCGAAATACATGCAGCTAAAAGAAAAAAAAACTTTTGAGGGACAAAGTTATTACGCCTAATGCTCCCCCAATATTGCATACCGCCGGATTTTTTTCGCACTCTAATAATTCCAGACCTCGGGGCGACCCCCCTATTAACAAGTAACGTAGTCAACCTGTCTTTTTATGAACTTTCCGTTGATGAAATCTCGTTGTTGTCCCGAGGACCCAATTTTTGCCCAGCGACAGGCGGTTTTAGTGAATTTAACCTTATGAAGGATTTAGACACACTTGCCAGAAACTTAAGACTGAGAGAATACTTCCTTGATAAAAGCCGTGCTAATGCCCCTACTTCTATTTTAGCCGTCTTACAAACATTGGACCCCACCAACCCAACGAGACAAGTGTCTAGACCTCTATATCACTGCCGTTCAACGCGACGTACTAGATATTTACCGCAAACAGGCTCCGTTTAAAAGAAACATTTCGATAAAAGAAACAGCAGCAATGCAGCAACTAAAAGGTCGTGATGACATCATAATTAAGCCAGCTGATAAAGGTGGAGCCGTAGTAATACTAAACAAACACGATTATGACAGCGAAGCTTCCAGACAGCTTTCCGATAGCACTTTTTACAGGCGGCTCGATGAAGACCCCACTGAACAGTTTAAATCGGTTCTTATAAGCCCACAAGCGAACCTCATTGAAAAGCAAGAAATTCCTAATTCGGCTCTGCATTCTCTCGTTCCACTAAGTCCAGTCGCGGGTAGATTTTACCTCCTGCCAAAAATACATAAGTCAGGGAACCCTGGTCGACCCATAGTTTCAGGCATAGGTACGGTTACGGAACTGATCTCCCAATTTGTAGATACAGTAATAAACCGAATTCCGTCTTCTTTTTCATCGTACATCAAAGACATTAACCACTTCTTGTCCGACATCGTCGACCTTTTTGTCCCCCCCTGATTCGCTCCTGGTTACCCTCGACGTAGCGTCCCTATATACGAACATTCCTCATACTGATGGAATACGGGCAGTACTTCACTCATACGAGTCGGTCTGTGATAAAATAATTGACAGCTCCGCTTTGATGATCCTTTTAAAATTCGTCTTAGAATGTAACAACTTCGAATTTAACGGCATTCATTACCTTCAAGTTAATGGCACCTCGATGGGCACACCCATAGGCCCTAACTATGCCAATATTTTCATGGGCATACTCGAAAACGAATTTTTGGCAAGCCGTTCACTTAAACCATTGTACTACAAAAGGTACATCGATGATATATTCATGATTTGGCAACACGGCGAACCCCATCTCTTATCGTTCATTGACGATTTCAACAACGCTCATCCGTCCATTTCATTCTCTCATACCTACTCAGAACAAGCTATTAACTTTCTGGGATGTAACAGTGACTATGTGTGACGGCCAACCTTGCCACTAAAGTTTACAGAAAGCCAACTGATACCCAACAGTACCTTCATTTCAATAGCAACCATGTCAAGCATTCTAAAACTAGCATACCCTATAGTCAGGCCCTTCGTTTTAAAAGAATATGCTCCCGACAAACTGATTTCAATTCCAATTGTGCGCAGCTTCGGAGCGTTTTATCAAGACAGAAATACCCTTCAAATATTATTGATGACGCCATCAAAAGGGCAAGTAATCAAGGACCGCAAAGCACTTTTAAGCACCAAAAATAAACAGCCGGTTTTCTCCCATACTAACCTTGTTCTGACTTTTCCCGCGACTGCGCAGCACGTAAATGCCGTTTTAAAAAAGCACCACAACATACTTCTACAAAGCGAACGAATGAAATCAATTTTCCCAGAAGCACCGCGTGTGACGTACAGAAGAGCCCAAAACCTGCGTGACCTACTCACGTCGTCAAAAAGTGCACGTAATAAACCTACTGGCTGCTGTCCTTGCAACAAACCTCGTTGCAAAGTCTGCCACCATATGACCACTTCACTTATCGTAAAAAGCACCGCATCTAACTTCAAGCGTGAAAATAAATGGTGGCTATAACTGCGACACTCGTAATGTAGTTTATCTCTTGGAATGCTCAATCTGCAAATTGCAATATGTAGGCGAAACCGAAACACCCTTCCGATATCGGTTTAACAACCACAAGGCTCATATCTCTTCACTTCCTCACCTCCCAATATCAAAGCATGCTAACGTAATGGGCCACTCATTTGACAACATCACAGCGACGATTCTGGAGGCTGGTTTCCGAACGCATCATGATAGGGAAGTGCGCGAATCGTTCTTCATCTTCAAGTTTAATACAATCGCAGGTGGTTTAAATGAAAGTGCCGGGAAACCTAGTGTCCTGCATCAATGACTGCTGTCGATCTTTTTGCTTGTGTCACCCGTAATCCTTATGAACGTGTCGCTACTTGTACATTGACTGCTTATAAGAAGGTTGTGATATGGGGCCCCAATAGATATATTTAATTTTTTCTTGTTGTGCTTGCTTTTATGATATTTGTGCTCACGTGATCATTGTAACCGAAACGTACTGCGCTTATATGCTGCAGCACCACTGTCACTTCTGTTATTCTGATGAAGGCCGGTCCCACGGCCGAAACGTAAAGAATTCACTCTGTTTTTCGACGTGTGTCTGATACCTTTTATTCATATTATTTACCGATCTCCTAGAAGTTGTTCCCTGCAATTATATATATATATATATATATATATATATATATATATATATATATATATATATATATATATATATATATATATATATATATATATATATATATATACAGAAGACTATTATTAAACGGAACCTAAACAGACTGGTAAAATGTGTTGCATTTAACAGGAGTTAAATTTGCCAAGTCATCAACGGGTGCAGAATACAAGTACGAAACCGATCATATCAGAGGCAAATGATCCGTTCAACAGATTTCCATTTACTGAGAGTCTACTGTATATATCTTGCAGTATTTGCAGCACTGTGCTGTGCAGTTACGAGTGAAAGTTATAAGGTGTCAAAAAAATATGGAAAATGTTGGGATTACTCATACACAGCTATTGCTTCATACAATCTGACTGCAGTATTCAATTATTTTCAGCGTGTGGTGGTGGCATGCATAGTTGCCCGTAAGCTAGTCACCCTGTAAACAAAGGAGACGTAAGTTGGCAGGTTTTCAATAGCAGCACTTCTACAAAAAATTTGCAAAAAAAAAGGCGTTTATTAAATTCACAGAAAAAGGCTATCTTCAATTATGAAATATTTGTAACGGCCAGGTTAAGCAAGTTTCATGTGAAAGAAAAAGCTGCACAAACGAGTAAACGTCATGTGAACTGTTATATATCAAGAATACCAAGCGAAACTTCACAGTGAATAGTTACACACCATCAGGGAAGTGAAACTTGCTACCAATATATTCAGATCAAGCAAGTTTTATGCGAAAGAAAAAACTGTGCAAATGAATGTATGCAAATCATGCAAACAATTACATATCAAGAATACCAAGCGAAACTTCGCAGTTAAGAGTCATACATTGTGAAAGAAGTAAAACTGTCATCACACAGTAGCGTTAAAGTTGCCGCAGATATTTCAGGTTGAAAGTTTTACACGAAAGCAAAAAGCTGCACAAATGAATGAGTGTAAGTCAAGTGAATAAATATATGGTGTAAAAAATACCAAGCAATACTTTGCAGTGAACAGTTACACACTATGTGAGAACTACAACTGCCATCACACAGCAGCGTAAAAGCTGCCACCACTAACTGCAGCAATGCTATAACAAATATGAAAATTAAACACAAGGCACAAACTTGAAACATTAGTATTAAAATGTAATGAGGAACTGGCATGGCGAGATTTGTAAGTGCAGCAATAAAATGTAGAATAAGGTACTGGCACAACTAGATATACACTTCCACAACAGTGTAGCACAGCAAGGCCCCATAAGATGTGCATGTATGCAAGAATAGGATAAATTACTGAAAACAAGGTACCATTGTATTATGAAATACAACAGCAAAAACAGCACATAACTGCTGTTGCATTTGGGCAGTAATGTTAAAGTAAGCAGCATTTAAAAACCCTGCTAAACAAGTGAATAGATGGTACATGTGACAGACTAAGCAGTCGCAAATAATGCAAACAGAACTGACTGGCTGGCACAGAACGGAGAGTAAAAGGCTACATTGCACAACAGATTAAGCCAAAGTAAATTAAGAAATTACACAGCATGACTGAAATAATCTCTATAGCTTTACAAGGCTGGCAACTTCTCCAAAAGTTTAGTGAATGCCTTAGCCAGAAAGAACATTTACTGCACCAACAAATCAGTGCACCACATTAAGCAAAGTACACCAAATTCAAAAAAAGACAAATAAAATGTACCAGAAATGAGCACGAGGCAAGAGGATGCATGCATGTGGTTAAGTTAGGATGTAGCTAAAATTCAAATTCAGAATTATGAACTTGCAAACATATTCTAGGCATATGGGGAAGCAAAAGCTGAGGTGTCGTAGTTAAGTAGAAGTCACCTGTTTGAATATGACACCCTATCTGCAGCATCACGTTGCAAGACGTCTTACAGGAGCATTAACTGATGTTTATGCTAAGTCCACAGTGCAACATGGCACACAATCTGTTGTGTTCAGATGATATTCACAGCTCGCAGATGCTGAGCTTCGTGGACATCAATTGGTTACCACACACCACTGCCACAACACTGCCACACACCAGCAGAATAAATGCTTGTTTCGTTGAGTCCTAATGCTGCACACTTAACTCCCGAATGCTACTCGTTTCTTGCAGAATAAAGCAATCCAGGGATGCTAGACGTTTTTCAAGATGTCCACAGCCCGATGCAACATGTATTGTCAGTGTATTCCTGGTCAGTGCACAGTACCTTGATGCTCTGTGACCAATTCTGCTCAGTCACTGCACGTGCTTGAGTTTGCAGGCGACTGAGCTCTGGTGGAGCAGTGACCTTCACCCTGCACAATTTAAAAGAAAACGGAGCAAGCATTTTTGAAGGGGCTGTTTATTGACTGTGCCTTATAGGTCAGCTGTTGCCAAACAGTAAAGCACTTAAGGAATAACAACGTCCCGGATGATGTGTGCAAGCAGAATGGTACCCCCTAGTTTGATTCAGTTGCACAACATGCCCCAGATGAGGCAATCCGCAATGCACTGAAAAATTCCTCACATAAACATGGCAAGCTAGAATCCAAAAACGTCGAAGGCCCGTGTCGAAGCTCTTCGAATCCTCCGAATCCTCTGAAGCATCCCAGGGAGCCCGCAGGGGCTGATTATAAAGAGTCTCTTTTCCCCAGATCCCTAGATGGGGGGAACAGCTCCAAATTGCGTTGTCCAATCACACAACACACGCCACTTCCGACGGTGCCGCCCACACCCACCCAGGTCTACGTGCCTGACAGGGGTGTTGCCACAGCATTGCACCAGTGGCACCAAGGTGGTGGCGTGAGAAGGCCGCAGGATGAGGGGTCCTACGCTCGCACTTCGGGGCGCATCAAAGGTCCGCCGCTCGACACGCAATTAGCGGGACGGGTCATCCGCGGCGGCTCCGCCGTCTCTTCAAAGAGTATGTCGCGACCGAAAACCATTGCGGTCGTCTCGCCGAACACCTTGCGCGTCGGACTGCATGGCGCCTCACGTTTTCAGAGCGGTGGACACCGTATACTAAGGGCACGTTTCACGCATGCTCCTTCTTTTTTCATTTGTTTTTAAACTGTAAAACACTTATTAAAATCTCTTGTTCTGGCCGAACTTTCCTTCAAGTTCGCTTTAAATGCTTCCCCCCCCCCCCCCTCCCCATTTTTCTGTAGCACTGTGAATACCAGGCTTTTCCACAACGCATGTGACAGAGACACAAGTGTCTTGGACACTTTTGAACAACAGGAAACGAGAGCCTTCTGTGGAAACCCTCTTTCTCGTACTTATGAAGCAAAGTAACTTGATGAACTTTCTAAGTGAAAACATGTCATTCCCAGATAAAGAATAATGTTTATCAAGGAGGCTAAAACACTTCGAAAGCTCTTAGACATTTCCTGTCACGAACATGTCAACTTTCTGTAAGTAAAAAAAATCAGCAACACACTGTTTGGAAAAGTACATAGGATTCACCAAACTTTTAGTTGCGACTGACATTACTAGATGGGCGGCCGTCGTCTGCGGGTACAAAAACCGACTGGATATTTTGGAACTCCTTATTCTCCTCGGGTCAAGCAATGAAGACGCTGCAGTTTATTGCCGTCATATGCTTGCTAGCAAGCGTGTTGTGAGTATTATTAGTGTTTCTCAACCATTCATGCATTTTCAAAATAAATTATTTAGAAAACGCGTAAAAAACATCGCGCACATTTTAGGAACTAGATGCTTGGCCATATGTTCTCAATCTTTTTAGAGCGAAATGAAATATTCCATTACGTAGCACCTGCTTCCAGCAACTGTGTAAGACTAATCGAATTCCCGTGAGAAATGTGTCATTGTTAGAGTGTCAGTGTGCGTATGGTTGGTAATTATTGTAATCAAGTTATATGCATCATAAAAGAGAAAAATTACAGCAGATCAAGCCCATTGTGGTAATCGATGATACACGATGCACTCAGCCCAGTGCTAGCTACTGTGCTTTGTTTTACGTTGAGGGAATCACTAAGAGGCCAATTAATGCCTTTATGCAAGTCGATCATGAGTTGTGTGCGAGACAGTTGCTTACCAGGCACTGCCTCTGCATGGACGCCTAAAGTGTTGTTTACTGTTCGATGTTGCGTCGGCAACCGCGTTTCAGCGCTGACTTAAATTTCACCAGGAAACAATCAGCGCTCCCGCGCATTGACGCGCATATGATAGTAGTAGCAGTCGTAGAAACCCAATTATGTAGAATCGACTGCATGAAAGCTTCAGAGTTCCTCTGTGAGTGCTAAAGACAGCAGCGAGCATAAATATACTTTGCGAATCATGGCTTCCACGTCTTCATCGTCTCGCCTCTCAAGGACTGCTGACAGAGCTATGCCGACTTCGGCAATCGTACCCAGGACGAGCACTCCTCAGTCGCCTTCGGCGATGTACGGAATAGCGAGCTTTCGCGGGCCTCATCACACTTCGCAATCTTGGCCTGGAACTCCCCAAACGCAGGCAGTTTAGACCAGACACACGTTTTCCCCATGAGAATATAGACTGTCCTTTGGCGATTACTCAGATGATCAGCAAGCGCTCCACACCCACAGCAGAAGTACGTTCTTGAGTGCTTGACCACAATGCAGAAAAGTACGCCGACCATCTGAAAGTTTTCACCGACGGATTGGTTGACATCAAGCACAGAGCAAGCGCTTCGGCGTTTGTGATCTCGTCCCTCAAGATATTTTAGGCTGCGCGAATCGCCTGCGTCATTTCGTCGACAGCGCGAAAAAGCGTAGCGATTGAGGCAGCCGTGGAGAAACTAAAGTCTTGCAGGGAGCAATAAATCGTGCTACTTTCGTGCAGTAAGCCTGTTCTACACCTATTAAAGCATGGGTTGGTTTTGGAGCAGTGCAGTGAGAGATCGCTGCATATTTTTAAAGGCCTGCACAGCGTTCGATTTAATCTAAAGTCTCAATTGATTCTATCTCGTGTAGGCATAGCGGCTAATGAGGTGGCTGACAGACTTGCCCGGAACGCTTTGGAACTTAAACCAACGAAGAAGGCTTCTATGTAACATCAACGTCTTTTTAAAAAAAGCTGTCAACAGGCAGTTCCCTTCTTTATGGTTGACGCCTCAACAGCCATGTGTGACAAAAGAGGCTAACCAGGGCAGAGGCCCTCCTGTTACATTGTATTCGCACGGAGTCTGCGCGTAAACCAGGACGGCACCTAGAATCAGTCTTTCGACGACGTCATCGTGCCCGACTTGCAGGACCTGTGGTGATATGGAACAATATTGGCGTAAGTCCAGTGAACTGGACAGAGATCGCCAATGTTTCTTTGAAGCACTTCAACTAGGCTCACCACACAACAGTGTACAGGAAATCTTGTTTCCGCACGTTCAGGAAGGACGTCTGTCGTAGCTACTCTTGATATTTTTAGACGTTGCAGACCTCGCATGTGACTGGTGATCAGAGGATCTTATGTTGGGGTGTGGTGTGGCGATATAGGGGTCCGGTACAGCACTGTACGCGGAATAACTCAGAGGTAGGGCTCCGTGTTTTCGCAGTTAATTTTTCTTGAATTTTGGAGCGTGTTTTCGAAGTTTATTTCTTTAGTTTAACCTCGGCTAAGGTTAAGAAAGGGAAATTGACATCCACCCGTTTGTAACACAAATCCTCAATTAAAGCCTTACGATTTTAACGGTCATATTGGCCGTTAAAATCGGAGTGTATCGGATCAATCCGAAATTTAAAAAAAAAATTACCGGTGACTGTTTATCGGATTTTTTCGGATTAATCCGAAAACACGGACCCCTACTCATAGGCTACCGCCATGTGCACTGTTGCTCGAGCAGGCTACCAAGAAGTCGCGCTGCGCGCGACTTCTTGGTAGCCTGCTCGAGCTTCGCTTTAAGAACATTAGTGCAATATCATCTGAAAGGAGAAATTCGGGCGGGGAAATAGTCTGCAAATCTCACAAGGTTAGATCCGCAGCTGGCAACCTGCAACAACCTCCTCGTTATCATCAGCATGCTGCAATTTCTTGTGGAACCCTACGGCAAAACGCCACTTGGTTCCGCGGCTCACTGGCCTCACATGGAGCAGCCATTGCCTTCCCTACTTCAGCTCGGGCGGTTGCAATAGAAAGCACGATCCGTAGCGTTATCCTTACGTCTTTTGTCCGCTCGAGCGCTCTCACTTGAGTTTGAATTTCACCTCGGCAACAGCTATGGACAGAGTTATGAAGAGAGTTAGTTTAAAGGTACTAAAAATATTAGTAGGGTGCCCTATGCATTTGCCTAAGACGACTGGAAGGCGAAAGCCTTCCGCCATGGCATTTTTTTTTGGCATGCACATCATAACGTCTAACGGTGTACTACCAGTAATAGAGCTGTAACTTATCAATTCCTAATAATTAATTTTCATATATACTCTGTACTTAGTTTCTCTGATGATGATCACATATCTAGTTACAAGTGATTAACTTTCACTCACTCACTCGCCGATCCCTTCATTTACTTTGATGATCATCATATATGTGCAAATTTATGCTCACTCGCTTTTCAAGAGCTTTCGCTCGCCTAGGCATCGCTCAGCCGAGTCTCTCGAGCGTTGCATTGTTTCTACTCTCCAAGCGGCTGGCGCCGCTCCACAGACGCTTTCCGTAACTTTTGCTCCGCTACGGGATCATATTCCTTATCGCATCGGTCTCAAGGTTTCACAAAGCAAAATGTGCGCGCGCAGTGGCACTTTTTGTACGATTTTGAGACGACGCCGGCTATTTATTCGGGGACACCTTCACGTGAGATCAATAGGGTCTTTATTGCTCTCAATAGCATCTGAATGTGAATTAGTTGGTACGCATACATAGACAGAGGACAAGAGGTCCTGAGTTTAAGGCGATCGCCTTTATATGTAGATCGTGTCAATAATATCGAGAGGAACAGCAAGCGTTGGCTGTAGTGAGATTCTACGCTACGACACAGCGTCAAGAAGCCCAGTGTCTTACACACTGGGCTTGACCAGCGCCTCAGGAATAGAAGGCCTTTGCACTTTACTTCACGACAGCATACAAGATAGAGAAAAATATTTACCTTCCCGCTTTATCCACGTCGTGCTCAACTACGGAAACTTCAGTGTAAATGACATGGTGTGATAATGCGGTCTGCAAAGAATAATCCCAATAATTATAGTAGTTATAATATCTGGGGTCTAACGTCCCAAAACCACAATGTTATTATGAGGGACGACGTAGTAGAGGGCTCCGGAAATGTCTACCAGCTGGTGTTCTTTACCGTGCACTGACATCACTCAGTACACGGGCCTCTAGCATTTCACCTGCATTGAAATGCGACCACCGCGACCTGGATCAAGCCCGCGACCTTCGGGTCATCGGCCGAGGACCGCAACCGCTACACAACCGCAACGAACTTCGGTTTGCACTGTCCATCTATCTAGGAGGCTTAGGGTGAGCTCCGTATATGTCCCTCTCTCACACCCAGGCACAGCGGGATTATTTACTGAGTGCACATGTCCGCCTCGGTGGCCGCTGCTTCTCCCTCAGTTTCACGTAGCGCAGGATGTCGAATGTCGGTGGCATGCGGCTTGGGCACCACAGGTTTTCGATAATCTCTGGCTCCCGCGCCGCGCCCTTTGCAATAGCTCGCACGTGCACGTGGGCATCATCAACCTTTAGTGCTGCTTATGTAGCACCCGCAATGTCATTGTGCTCATGAGAGAATTAGGTTTCGCTCATTGTGCATGCGCAGATCTTTCGCTCATGCGTTCTTACGCACGCAACGCCGTTATGGGCGCATTAAAAAATTTGCTCTTAATCCTTTCGCATTCACTTCTCATCAGAACTGCTTATGTGTTCTTGGACTTTTTCCGCATCTACATAGAAATTTTCACTAATTCACTTAACGTTATGGCATGTTATCACTGGTCCTTATCTGTGAACTTAATGCCCGCGTTTTCTTTTTGCTTAAAAATAATGTACCGTGGATTACCATGTCGCCTACTTAAAAAAAAACTTCGAATAACTTTGTTTCTTACTTGGCTTTATCTTTACGTCGTTTTTGGAGAATACGGGAAAAATATACAAATGCTACAGATAGTCATGCAAGGCACTGATTGCGAACCTCTGCAGAGCATATCTAGAAATCTCGCTACGCACATGATTACTCTCTAGTTCGCGCCATGTGTTGCTAGGTCTCACATTGTATCAGCAAAGCTCGTCATGTCTCGCGTGCTGTCGCCAGGTCGCGTCATGTGTCTCTATGTCTTGACAAATATAGCCAGTTATC
>JALIZH010015972.1:0-38755 GCA_030522465.1 Rhipicephalus appendiculatus | reverse complement strand
ACAAACTAGGACGTATCCGAACCCTGCGCTCTCGCACATGATACATCCGGATATCTATAAAACGGACAAGTGCAAGTACTGTGACTCCATAGCCACTCTGGAGCATGTATTATGGGCTGCAAGGCCGAGGGATTAGTGCCCATAACGAGTACGCGGCCTCTAGTGACAGCCTTCGCACGCGCTGGGAAGCCGCGCTGCTCAGTACCGCCCTCGAAGATCAGCTGTGGGCCGTCCAGCGGGCCGAGGAAGCCGCCAGGGTTCAAGGACTCCTGGCCGTCACCTAGGCGGGGCTATTGCCCCGCCCCACCAACTCGCCGGACTCACAATGTAGTTCTTTCCTCCTCCTCTGCATCATGAGTGGTACAGAAGGGAACCACTTTTTCGTGCGCGGCTCAAGGGCAGTTTTCAATTTGAAAGAAACTGTAAAAGCATTGCGTAATAGAAAACACGCTCAAGCTGTTCTGAGATCTGCGTACCGCAAGCGGCAAATGGTGCATATGAATAGCTCGTCGTTATATCGCGGACACGAGCATGGCGTGTGGCTGTGTTGGCTTGCGCAGCAGGCTGCGGAGCGGGAGGTCGCTGGTTCGAATCCCCGGTCAGGTTGTTTGGAATTTTTTTCTACTGATTTATTTTTGTTTATGCCTTTTTTATATGTACACATACATATGCGAGACATGACGGCGTCGACAGACGGCGACGGCGGAAATCAGCCGAGAGTGTCCATATAATTTCTATCGCAATAAAAAGCTACAGACAGCAAAGAAGCAGAGTGAGCTGCGTCTTTTAATAGATTTACCATACACCACCGGTTCCAACAATGAAAACGAAAGTGCAGGTGTGAATTCTGACGACACAAGCTTCAATGAACGGTTTATTAATACCGGAGTTTCAAGTGCACGAAGCCCCACACATTCCCTTGTCACAGAAACATCCGCACTGGATGGCGTCGTAGAAGCCTGTGACGGGTTTGCTAATACTTCTGGCCCACCACCATCAATGCCCGACAGGGCAAGCATTAGTCAATGGTGCACCAGCTACCTATTGAATACTAGTTCAATTCGCGAAGAAAATGAAAATCATGCCACTGAAAGGAGGTCACATCGGCAATTTCCGCAGCAAAATCAGCTAATCCAGCCCAAGCAAGTCGACGAAATCAAGCGCCTACAACACACACAAATTCAAGATGTAAGACATCTGCTCAAAAATGGACGTCGCCAGAGGCCCCTTCAGCACCAGCGGTGAAGACTGCTCCTACAACCAAGACAGCCGAGGCATCACCAAAAAAAAAAAAAAAAAAAAAAAAAAAAAAAAAAAAAAAAAAAAAAAACGACGGAAAAGACAAGAAATGACACCTGTACTCCAGCTGAACACATGGACCGCACCATCAGCCGCGGTCAACGAACACGGAAATACAAGAAGCACACAGTGGGAATAAGCCACGACGAAGACCCCAACGCCTACGACATCTGTCCTGCCGATGCGACAAGGTCTCCCAACCATATATATATATATATATATATATATATATATATATATATATATATATATATATATATATATATATATATATATATATATATATATATATTTGTTTATTTATGGCCACCTAAGGCACTCTGTTCATGTTAAAGGTTGAGGTTAAAGATCACCTTCACCTTAACCAAGACTCGTCCACAGAAATTCAAATAAACGATAAAATGAGCATTGCAATACCTTTCATCAGACGCAAAGACCAATAATATTGCAACTCGACACTAGAAAGAACTATTTTCAGAATTTTTATTGTACGCCAAGACGGCTATTCTTGCTGAAGAACAACAACGAGAAAAAAAAATGAACAGTCAAGGGCACATTTATAACAGATGTTCTGAACGCATTCCAATTATGGTTCACGGAAGCGGATATGATTAAAACGGTGATTGGACGCCATGCTAGAGAAAGCAAAAAAAGTATTCATGCAAACAAACAAGCACGAAAGCAGCAACAAAAGATGGATTCAAACTAACAACAAATCAGGCAACAAATAAACAAACAATCCAATATGAGAGGCAGCAGTTACAGAGACGAGCCCGCCACTCGTTAAATTGCGGTGGCTGTATCCGGGGCAGCATCTGGAAACCGTGACGACGACTTCTCTTGGCAGATATTCAACTTTCTCCGACACATTCCCTTAGCTTCCCCTGAATTCGCAGAGCCATCCGCCTGAGATGCCGGCTGGCAACAATGCAGCAACAAGCTACGATAGCTGCAAGTGACACACGGAGCAGAGGAGACGCCGCATGCTGGACACGCTCGTGCGATGAAGAAATCGTTGTACGCGGGGATCCTTACCTGCATTCTGGCAAATTTCGGTGCCGAATAGCTCGTGCGTTCCCCATTAACGATCTTGGTGAGCAGCCACTTTCGAAACTATGCTCCCTGCGAATGAGACGGTGACACAGAGACAGGAAACAAAAATGCATTGAGTGAAAGTTCTGTGTGACGCCAGGTTGAACGCGGAGTATTTCGTTAATTAAGCTTTCCAGAAGCAGTTACAGCCTGACTAGCTTCAACTTGCAAGGTCAAGAGACAGAAAACAAGAAAGAAAATTCGGTAGCCGGCAACGATGAAAGAAATTGCGAGGGCAAAGAGAGAATGGGAGATACGAATGTTTGGCATAGTTTTTCGTCCGATGTTGCCGAGTTCCAGCAAACAAAACTTTTTGCTCAATTGTCGACGACGAAAAAAAAAAAAAAGACGTTTCTGTGGGTTCTTTGCCTGCTGACTCTTCAAAGTAAATTGCATTGTAAGCGAGGTGGCTCAGAACGACCAGTTCTTTTTTTTTTAAGTGAGCAAACTTCGGGCCCGTCACGCAATTTAGACGCAGTTTTGTGACATTCGAACAAAAGTTAAATGAACGTGTAATGTCTCATACTTTCCAAACACATGTGCAGAGGAAAAATGAGCTTCACCTCAAGGGTGGATCGATGAATGCGATAAAAAGAAATGGTAATGTTATATTTGCTAAGTAATTGGTGTATTCATGTGGCAGGTAGTGACCAAGTACTGCACCAGGGTGGTCAATCCTGCTCTGGTGAGGGAGTGCATTACCGGCTGTGGTCGCCAGTGAGGCCGCACCCTACGCCTTTTTATGCAATTCTGTCATCACGCAGATCTTTTTTTAAATCTGTTTGGGAATTTCCCGGCACCGGGATTTCAACCAGAGACCTCTTGCATGCGATGCTGATAGTCTAACTCTACACCATCTCTGAATCTTAGTAACCTGCGATTCGCTGATGACATTGCATTGGTGAGTAATTAAGGAGGCGAATTACAACTCATGATTATTGAATTCGGACACGGAAAGCAGAACAGTAGGTCTGAAAATTAATATGCATAAAACTAAAGTAATGTGCAACAGTCTCGGCAGAGAACAGTGCTTTGTGATAGGTCGCTAGACATTCGAAGTTGTAAAGGAATACGTCTACTTACGACAGGTGGTAACCGCAGAGCCGGAACCATGAGAGCGAAATAACTAGAAGAATAATGATGGGGTGGAGTACATCCGGCAAGCATTCTCAAATCATGAATGGCAGTCTACCACTATCACTGAAGAGGAAGGTATATAACAGCGGCATCTTACCGTTACTTGCCTACGGAGCAGAAACCTGGAGGCTTACAAAGAGGGTTGAACTTAAATTGAGGACGATGCAGCGAGCGATGGAGAGGAAAATGATAGGTGTAACCTTAAGAGACAGGAAGAGATCAGAGGGGGTTAGGGAACCAACGGGGGTTAAGGATATCATAGTTGACATCAAGATGAAGAAATGGGCATGAGCCGGGCACGTAGCACGTAGGCAGGATAACCGCTGGTCACTAAGGCTAACTGACTGGATTCCAAGAGAAGGCATACGCGTGAGGGGGAAGACAGAAAATTAGGTGGGCAGATGAGATTAAGAAGTTTGGAGATATAACGTGGCAGCAGCAAGCACAGGACCGGGTTGATTGGCGGAACATGGGAGAGGCCTTTGTCCTGCGATGGGCGTAGTCAGGCTGATGATGATGATGATGATGACATGCCAAGTAAAGCTAGCAGCTAAGTCTTTTGGAACCAAATTCGTGTAACTCTACAAAACCCTTGTTTAAGCGAATACGGCCGCTTCAGGGACCGAAGTTGTTTTCGCGCTGTCTGTCATCGCACCGCGAAGTAATCGGCGAGAGCACAGCCCGCACACGAGCCGCCTACTGAGGTCTGTCAAGATAGCGCGAGGGATCACACCCGTATGATCAAAGTTCACAGTTGCTGCTCGAGCGGCTGCGAACTTTCTGAAGGCACGTCTTCAAGGCACTCAGATTATACGCTAATTCATGATCCCGTGTTGCCGTTCCGTGTGAGAGGTATGCCCTCTATAGGTAGTTTAGAGTGGTTAGTAGGCAAAGCATTTGTTTTCAAGACTGAGCCTAATGCTTTGGGTTAAACAAACTCCCAAGTGGCTCCTTGAAGTCTTTTCAAGATTTTGTCTACGCTTCCTGAACTATATGCAGAACCCCGTGTCAGGGTTATAGTGACATCTTTGTTTTTTTCGAAACTCCAGGCTTTATGATGTGTTAGGCCTACTCGTTTGGAAACGTCAGATCGTTGCCAGCCCTCTATGAATGCATGGGGCTGTCCGCGCACAGATTCACCACGCTTCTTCTTGAAGCCTTTTTCTTTCTCTCTATCTCTCTCTGTCTCTTTGTAGCGTAGCAAAACGAAGGCTTTCTGGTTAACATATCCGCCTTCACTCAGTGAGTGTTGCTTGGCGACACATGATGTCCGTGACTGCCTTCAAAACAATTGAGAAAAACTGCACGCCTTCGACTACTCAGCGGACGCTCGCTGTTGGGCATTGCCGTCCGAGACGTAATTCATTAAAGAGCGTGCCGTTTCATCTAGGTTCTTCGACGAGACGCTATCGACGTGGCCAGTGGACTGCCGCGGAAGTGCCTTCGCGGTTCGACTGGCGCACCGCGTCCCACCATCACGTAGACGACACTTAACTACACGCAAAGTTTGTTATCTGAGTCCGTTCAATACACGATGTCCACGGGGAGCGTGCGGACGATCGTACTGTCAACGAACGCCGGCACTGTATATTTAATTGAAGCGGCCCTGTTTGAAGGAACCTCGAGGAAACTAGTTATTTCTTTTGGCGCATTTCTTCCTGCCAAGACATGTGGCCCATGACAGGGACGAAATGTTAAACAATACAAGGAACGACTTGTTCCCCCCCCCCCCCCCCCACTCCCACCCCTCCAAAAAAAAAAAAGCGTGAGCTATGGCTCAATGCTTCAACTACAACAAGATACGAATGTTCAGCGAGCTTCAATTCCTACGTTGGCAGTTATGAGAAGCTATGAAGAAAAGCAAGTTTAAGAGTTGGTATTGAACGGAATGAAAAATAGTTTCGGTAAGTATAGCCGCCACTAAGGCGTTATTTTTGTAAGCACGTGCATACATTTAATACTGCGCGTACCTATTGCGCATTTGTGCAATGAAACCTCGGTGGCGAGTTACCACTTGCGGTTTCAGCCCATGCAGAAACATGAAAACAAAAGTATTTCTCGCAGTGCGTGCTCCTACAATGCGCTGGAATTCCTTCTTTAGCTGGTGTTTTTCCGAACTACGTTCCAACTGAATTTCATAAGCCACGTAGTTTATGCGTTTTGGCAAATAATTAGTTAAATAATTTTAATTAATTGATTAATGAGTTCCATTACTGAGCCAAGAAAAGCTGCGATCTTCCATGCAATTGCCAGGGTGATGAAGCCTTGTATGCCGGAAAGGAACCGGCCACATTGTATAGTTGAGGTCCTGCTGTACGTCCTTTTTTTTTACTTGCACACCTGAGCTGCTCTCTTTCAAGTATCACTTTCCCTGCGTCTTGTTTCCCATTATAGTATCACTTTCCTCCTTCTGGTATCATTTTCACTTCTTTTTTTGTGTAAGCCAGCACACGGACCACTTCTCTGTTTGATTTCCCTGTCTTTCCACTTTTCGTTTTTGCTCCCTCGTTTCACTTTCTCAAAACGTTTTCTTCAACTGACCGAGAGCGTGATAATGTTGGCTGGAAACGGGCCACAAATAGAAAGAAAAATGTGACGTTAAGTCCAAAAGAAAAAAAGTCAATAATAATTAGTTAATTGTGTGAGCATGTTTGTAATTTAAAGCTTATACAAATGCGCTCACTCAGTTGATTCCATATGGATCTCATGTTCTTGTGGTACGCTGGCCGCATGTCTAACCGAGGCGTGCGTTCCATCTCTAGCAGTAGAAGCATGACGTCTTCTCGATCGAGCGAGCAAACACCGGCGATGCTTGTCTCTCTATTCGGGAGGCGGGTTCCAAATACGCATGCGTCGACGGTCTTGCTTGTTTGCGCTGAGTGCGCCGTCGACGAGGTACAAATACGGCCACGAACTGAAAGGCAGTAGACTCTTTCGTCTGTCCCATTGCTCTTCGTTTCTGCATCCTTTCAACTCCTTGTTTGCTCAAGTTCGCGGAAGGAGCTTTCAAGAAAGCCACTTCCGGATTGAAGCGGTTCCTGCCTCGTTGTCGTGTCGCTGTTGGGGAGACGCACAGCTAACTTGACTGCTAGAGCTTACTGGTGGCCTAGGCACAACGCTACGAAGGTGGAGTGGTTATGAAGGAACTACCGCAGGAGTCATCAACTGCTCGTCATTTCGTTTCATCGGATTGTGTAGCGGAACCCGTGCATTGCGCTTTGTCTTAGAGGGGAACGCCCCAATAGACCTATTTTAGCCGCGACGATAACATCGTACGGTAAGTATGGAAATACCACACCACCGGAGTCAGCAAGACTTGAAAATTAAGGAGGAAGGAGGAAGAGGAAGGAATGGCAGGAAGGTCAACCAGACGAGCGTTCCAGTTTGCTATCCCACAATGGGGGAAGGGGTTTAAGGGATGAAAATAGAGAGATAGAAAGAAAGGAACATAAAAAATCACTTGAGCTTAAACTAGACTGCTGCGTTCGATAGTAGTGAACGCAGGACTTCAGGCGTATCACGTTTCACTGTAGATCGTCGGGAATTGGTGCCTACTGAAGGCTTGCAAGCACTGGACATAGAACATCCAGTACCTGTTGTACAGACTCAGCGTGAGGTGACTTCAGCCTGCCGACGAACACTCGAAGTGTGTTTAACGGTGAGTGAAGAACAATCAGGATTGATCTGTATTGTTGAAGTCTGCAGCCACATTCAACCAGTTTTTAGCTATGTTGCTGTTTTTAGCTATTTTTGATTTTCTAATATGAAAGCCTAGAAAAAAGTATGCTCGCGTGCACATGCCGTAGAAAACCTGAACAGAAGCTTCACGGCCAGTTCTTGTAGAAGGGGCAGATAAGTCAGCTCCGCCGCAGTGCAACACTCTATTGCGGTAAAACATATATAAAAAAATCAGAAGGAGCCGCGTTCACGGGACATAGCTCGCCTCCAAAAAACGCATTTCTTTCGAGGGTGGGTTTTAGGGACCCCCAAAATTGGCTTCACGGTAAGCTACCCTGTAGGTATCGCTTCACAAGCTATAACCGCGGCGGCGGTCGAATGGCGGAGCGTCCGCGTCCAATTCGGAAGGTACTTCGTTCGAATCTCTCTGTTGCCAGGCGCCCTTCCAGTTTGTCTAACGGAGAGTACTGATAATGCAAACACGCGTAGCTCACTATTGCACGTTCAATCGGCCACTAGGCCCAGTGAATTAAAAAAATAAACAGATATATTGTGCTTCCCAATGGTCTGTGTTCTCAGGTAGCTATTATTATATGCTATATCCAATGCAGCATGCCCAAATCAAGACAATACGCGGCTCGGTTGAGGAGCACCTAACAAATCCACGTAGCCATGGGACACTATTCAGAACTCAGTCTGAAGTGGCTGCTACTGTTACACCGTGATTCGGGGAGCACACACTTGGATCGGGATGAAATATCCAAGAAAAGGCTTTTTATGCACACAGCCTTGCGTGAAAAAGAACAAAACGTACACGTAAAAAAAAAAAAAGAAAAAAAATCTATCCGGGGCACTTCGTTTCGAAGTCTCTTGTAGCCCCCCGCGTTGCTATGCGACGTCAAAAACGCTATTTCAATATTGAAGCAGGTAAACGTACTGGATGGCAGATTCCTTAATCAAGCATGAAACGAAAACGTTTTTTTTTTAATTAAAGATAATTGAAGGCTTGCATTGTGCTGGGCGGTACGTCTAAACGCGGGAGAGTACTTTACAAAGGTGGCAGCATTGATAACTTTAATCACTTTGATGTAGACAAGAGAAACAACAAGGCCGTCTGGTAACGTATAAACTTAGAGAACAATGTGTACTATTAAATACGATGAAGTTCACCAAGGTGGTAATGTGGGCATGTTGCTTTCCATGTTTATGAAGGGTAAGAGCGCACTGAAGACGAAGACACAAAGAAGGCACACACACGTACACACATAGCGCTACTTTCAACAGTTTATTTTTGTGATCTCGACACTACTTATAGGACAAACCATGAGCACATCTGCTGCGCAAAAGTAACAGCAACATTACTAAGCATCATGACATACACCAAGGAAAACAAATTCTTTTTTTGTCAGCGCAATAGAAGGCATACTAACACACATGTCACCCAACTTTTCAATCTCTCCTGCTTTGATTATCTCGCGTGTAAGCTGATTTCTATTCCTTGACAGAACTCTGCACGTGTCGAACAAAGGCACACAACCGCACTTCTTACAATGTATTGCCAAGAACCTCAAGCTTGTCAACAGGACAACCTCAAGCTTGTCAACAGGACAACTGAATTCTTGTGGCAGCGGGAGCTGGCGTATCTCCGGACGCGTCTTCCTGCGAAGAATCCTGCACCCACAAATCCTGTTCACACGTCTGACGGCGTGTATCTACCGGAACCGGTCAAGAAGGCCCTCTCTTTGGGGCCGAAGTTTGTGGTCGAAACTAAACAGTCGCGCCATGAATTGTTGTCCTTGGTTAGACAGATCTCAAAGGATGTGCCAGAAGAGGAAGCAGCCCGCATCGTCTCAGCAGGTGTTGACGTCGTCTCTCGATGTAAGATGCCTGTTTCAAAACTTTCTATCAAGCATGTTGGCTCTTATTTGGTCGATAATTCGTTGTGTGTTTTGCCAGCGGACAAAGAGGGCGGATTCGCCGTATTCTCCTGTGTTAATTACCACGAAAAGGCTGGTGAAGCCATCTCTGCGGTCTTTGACAGTCGCAGTAATGTGTGTCTTCCAAAAATAAAGACTGAGGCTAAGAAGCTTTGTAAGCGGTTGAAGCTAGATAAATTGGTGAGAAGTATTGAGAAGGAACCGCGCGATTGTCTAGCAGTGTTTTTCACGGCAAAGACACATAAAGTAGATGTGCCCTTCAGAGTTATAATCTCTGAGCATGACACTTGGCAAAAACAAGTTGCGTTGTTTCTACAAGCAAAGCTTGATATTTTACCTATCTGTGACCCTTTCCTTATCAGGAATTCGGAAGAGGTTATTAATTTTATGAAAGTTAATCATGACGAACGCCTCCAGGCCTTTTCTATTGACGTAAAAGATTTGTTTTATTCTATTCCTCATGAAGTTCTGTTGAAAAAGTCATTGATGAATATGGTGTCATTAGATTTCAAAACGAGGTTGGTCTTTCATGTGGGCATTTCTTAGAACTTCTGACGTGCTACCTTAAGTCTACCTTTATTTTATGGGATGATTGTGCACAGTTGCAGAAAAAAGGCATTTGCATTGGTTCTTGCCTGGCTCCCCGACTGAGTGACCTGTTTTTAGCTCAGCTTTGTGTGACGCTGTCGGAAAGGTTGAAAGGTACAAAGGTAGTTAGAACTTTTAGATATGTAGATGACTTTCTGTTTTTTGTGAATTGTCCTTCCGAGCGGCTAGTTGCTGAGTTTAACGGTCTTATACCAGTAATCAAGGATTGTCTTGAGCCCCTAGAGGTGACGCATGAGCTTCCGCAGAATGGCACCATGAGGTTTCTGGACCTTCGCCTGTCGCTCGGCTGTGATCACTCCTGTTGGCATTATGAACCGCGTGCAAGTAAACCCTTACTCCCCTACCACTCAGCGCATTCCAAACTAGTTAAGAGAGCGATTACGAAGCTTTGCTTCAAGAGTTCCCTAACGAAGTCCTGTCACCATATGGTCCAACTCAGTTTCGACCAGCAAAGAAAGAGGCTGCTGGATGCCGGGTTTCCCCAGCCTTTGCTTGTCTCCGCAGCTGAATGCATCTTGAGGGACAGCAAAAACGAAAACCGAACTGTGGCGAGAACATTTGAGCAAGGGAATCGCATAAGGGTGTTACCTTACGTACACGCGGTTTCCCATAATTTGAAAAAGATTGCTCAGCGGGCCAGAGTGCGCGTGCTCTTTTCGGCGCCAAACAAGTTGGAAAGGCTGTGCAAGATTACGACGAGGAATGCAAACGGAAAGCGTGGATGCAAAACTAATCACAAGAACAAGTTTGTTGATTGCGCTGAGTGTGTGGTGTATTGCCTGCCGCTATCTTGTGGTCGCAGCTACGTCGGACAAACCGGTCGTTGCTTGAATGACCGGCTCCGTGAACACCATTACAATGTTAGAAACGTGGCAGGTGGGTTCTTGGCAATACATTGTAAGAAGTGCGGTTGTGTGCCTTTGTTCGACACGTGCAGAGTTCTGTCAAGAAATAGAAATCAGCTTACACGCGAGATAATCGAAGCAGGAGAGATTGAAAAGTTGGGTGACATGTGTGTTAGTATGCCTTCTATTGCGCTGACAAAAAAAGAATTTGTTTTCCTTGGTGTATGTCATGATGCTTAGTAATGTTGCTGTTACTTCTGCGCAGCAGATGTGCTCATGGTTTGCCCTATAAGTAGTGTCGAGATCACAAAAATAAACTGTTGAAAGTAGCGCTATGTGTGTGCGTGTGTGTGCCTTCTTTGTGTCTTCGTCTTCAGTGCGCTCTTACCCTTCATAAACATTAAATACGAGTAAAAAGAGGGGGAGAAGTTTAGACTAGCCATGTAAAGCTTAAGAAACAGCGAAGTTGGATGATCTTAGAGCCTTGAAGGGGCCTTCTTGGCTGATGCTGGGTCTTTCCTTGTTGTTGACAAAGTACAGTAAAATCACAGCCTGTCACAGACCATGCAAGAATTCCCAAACTCCAGTGCAAGAACTAACGTGTACAGCCGGCTGTGGCTCCCCCGGTAGAAGCGAGGGCCCTTCTTCACTCCTACAAGGCTCGCGCTGAGGCAAACTCGGCGAGACGGCTGCGCGGACTGTCTCCGTCGGTGGGCGTGACTGATAAGCACTGCCGGCAGGCCCGTAGCCAGGGGGGGGGAGGCTAGGGGCCCGCCCCTACCTCCCAAAATTCGGATGGAGGTCGGTGTTGTACCTTGAAAACATAATGAAAATATGTGGTTTTCAAGGTTTTCAACTGGTGCCCCCCCCCCCTTCCCGAAAAAAAATGTCTGGCTACGGGCCTGACTGCCGGGGAGGGTTTTTTGCGGATATCCGATGTTTTACCTGGAACTTTCAGAGCTTTGCTCTTAAAAAAGCTATAGAATGATACGCAGGGCTTACAGTATCTCACAAGTCCAATTAAAAAAAGAAAAAGCGGCAGATCCCGCGCATTGTGGGAATCGATGTAATGGGAAGCAGCCAGCAAGGAGCAAGACATGCTGTACATAACATGCATGTCATGATTTACATGTTAGGACCTGTAATTTATGTTCGTCATACAGTCAAGTCACGCAATACTAATTTTGGTGTATATCAAGCTAACGAATCGGCCGCAAGCGCACCATGAGCGTGACATATAAATGGCGTTGTACATGAAATGCATATCATGTTTTTCATGTTGCCACCAGCCATTTATGTTCGTCATACAGTCACGTCACGCAGTACCAATTTTGGTACATATAAACTTAGCGAAATAGCCGCGAGCGCGCCATGAGCATGGCATACAAGGCATGCTGTATATGACATGTCATGATTTTTATATTACCACTTGTCATTTATGTTTGTCACACAGACACGTCAAGCAATACCAAGTTTATTGTATATCAAGCTAGCGCAACGGCCGCGAGCGTGCCATGAGTGTGGCATGCAAGTCGTGTTGCACATGACATATCAATATTTCCATATTACCACTTGTCACTCATCTTCATCATACAGTCACGTCACGCTATACCAAATTTCGTGTATATCAAGCTAGCGAAACGGCCGCGAGAGTGCCATGAGAGTAATATGCAAGTCATGTTGCATATGACGTGTCATGATTTTCATATTACCACTTGTCATTTGAGGTTCGTCATACAGTCAGGTCACGAGATACCAAATTTGGTGTATGTCAAGCTAGCGAAACGGCCGTCAGTGCACGATGAGCATGGCATGTAAATCATGTTGTACATGACATGCACGTCATGATTTTGATATTACCGCCTGTAATGTATGTTGGTCAGACAGAAATGTCTCGTCATACCAATTTTTGGATATATCAAGTTAAGGAAATGGTCGCAGGAGCCCCACGGCCTTCGCGTGTAATCCATACCGTTCATGAGAAGTTAGTAATGATTTTCATGATATGAGCCCCCATTCATGTTCGTCATTCAGTCATGTTATGCCATACCAATTATGGTATAAATCCCATTAACGATACGGTCCGGGGAGCACCAGGTCGTAGGTGGCTAGATAGATAGATAGATAGATAGATAGATAGATAGATAGATAGATAGATAGATAGATAGATAGATAGATAGATAGATAGATAGATAGATAGATAGATAGATAGATAGATAGATAGATAGATAGATAGATAGATAGATAGATAGATAGATAGATAGATAGATATGCTCAAGGTCGCCGAAGTTCGCTAAGAAATGCTTCGCATTAAAAAAAAAACCCGCCAGGCCTGCGCGGAACGCGCAGCACAGTCACAGCGAAAGCTGGGTGAGAGGCCTTTCTGAACCTTTTTTAAACACTCTTGGGGCAACTACTACAAGCGCAATTGCATGGTACCCACTACGCCATAAATCATCATCATTTTTTTGTGTAGTGCCGAAGCGTCTACTATGTCATTATTCGTCATTCTTCGGAAAAGCGCGGTACCCGCTACACTCTTGTGGCGCATTATGGCCACTTTGTTGATGCTGTGGCCGAGCCATGCCGAGTTGCAGCTGAACCCCAGAACAGTCGCCTCTAGCCGTTTCGGCCTTACTACTTCGTGGACTACATTTAACAAGTCGCGTTCAGCAGTTTGACTTGTCAGCGCGCCGCCATTCCCGATAACCGGCTTCCTCATCGGCCATACGAACGAAGGAGTGCATGCGCAGTTTGCTGTGACATCAGATCTGACTAGACAGGCCAGTTGCACGCGATGTCTAAGCAGACGGCCTGGTGGCGAAGCAGTGTGTGCGCTAGCGAAGCAGGCGCACAGCTGTGCAACCGGCTGCTACGCAAGGCGCGGTGACGTAATCGCGATGCGAAGCTTTTTTGTTCACGTTGGACAGATTATGACCGGCCTAAACGGCTCCTCGGTTTTAAAAAAAGTAAGATAAGTATAACAGGTTATATTATTTTTTTTTATATCTGGGGTTTAACGTCCCAAAACCACGATATGATTATGAGAGACGCCGTAGTGGAGGGGCTCCGGAAATTTAGACCACCAGGGGTTCTTTAACGTGCACCTAAATCTAAGTACACGGGCCTCAAGCATTTTCGCCTCCATCGAAAATGCAGTCGCCGCGGCCGGGATTCGATCCCGCGACCTTCACAGGTTATATTCGGGAAATTAAGTATACCACAATATCTTGTCCAGCAACGCAATTTAATTGTTGATTTAAGACAAAGTAAGTGCTCGAGTGGCCTGGTGCCAGTCAATGTTTCATTGTATGTTGGCGCGAATTTTTGCTCATTGGTTCCCTATAACGAAGGTGATATCACTGACTACCACAGTACTACGCTTTTGAAATGCTTCTTTAATATATTGCAAGTTACCTTTAATGTCCTTTCATATAACCAGGGAAGTCCTGATTTGAAATGCTTATATGGTAATGAATTCAGATTCTTCAGCATTTACGAACTAGTCGACAAGCCTCAGGAGGCCATAGTACTCGTCGTATAGGAGAGCCTTAATGATGGTGATAGAGGACAGCAGCCTCTAGTAGCTGTAGCCAAGTGCAAAAAAGGTAAGTTTCACCGCAAAGGCGAAGCAATGAATTCGATAGCAACAAATTGTAATGTTATACGAAGCGAGGCTCTCAGCTAACTCTTTTGGATTCGGTATCGCGTAACTCTACAAAACGCTGATGTAAGAGAATACGGCTGCTCCAGGCAGAAACGTTCTTTCCGCACAGTCTCTTACCGTTGAGAACGCAGCCCATAGATGGGTACACGAGCGGCCCGCTGATTGCTGTCGAGAGATAGCACGCGCGCCAGCGATCGCCACGGCACCGTTAGAATCGAAATTCAAGGTTGCTGCTCGAGCGACACCCCCCCCCCCCCCCTCTCACGTCTTTCATGCTCGCACAAGACGGCTGGAGCGTCTCCCTTCTGCTTCGATGACAGGCCTCCCGAGCGGGGTGATGCTACCGCATGCGCCCTCCGAGCGACGGAGATGGACCGGCTCGTTTGATGTCGGCTTCAGCCGCGTTCGTCGTCCCCGCTCGCTCGCGCTTTAACCGCGGCAGAACACATGGATGCACGGGGGGATGCTATCAATTTGGACTTTATATGGGACATGACGGTGACGGCGATGGCGATGGTGACGGAAGAAAACCGCCGAGAGCGTCCGTATGTTTAACTGCTAACGCAATAAAAGGTATGATGGGGGTGACACTCACTTTGTAGACGGTGTGCGCTCCGGGTGGTTTGTTTGACGATGCTCGCACGACTATGAAGACGGGCAGGAAGTGCGACTTGATGCGTGTCAGTGAAAAGAGCGCGTTGTCCGCCTCCACTAACACCACCCAGACGAGGACGTTGCCGATGTGCGGCTCCCTTTGAAGATACGAATGAAAGATTCATTCATTCATTCATTCATTCATTCATTCATTCATTCATTCATTCATTCAAAAGAAAAAACGTCACACAAGGACGGCTTGTGAAATGCCTAGGACTATTATTTCATTTTTTAGTGCTTCGGTTTGAAGTAAACTCTCTCAGATTTTTGCTCTAAGAGCTGTTCTTGCCGTATTGCCTCCCTTCTTGTTCATAGAATCGGCATTACCGACGTAAAATTAGTCTAATAAAGAAAAGACGCGAAGGCCATGATTCCGATATCTTGCATACGCAAGAAAAGCCATACAAATGTTTAGCTGTTGACTTTCAGAGCCTCGTAGTTGTTACCGACACAGCTCCACTTCAGAAACTTTCTCGTTATCGTCTCGCACGGCTAACGCAAACAATGCACATATTCTGTTTACCTAGAAGTTGCCCAGTTGTTTTCTCATCTTACTGTATAACACCTCTCGTACAACAAGTTGGCACAAGGCTTTTGCGTTGCGATGAACAGTGCATGAGTACTCAACCCAACCCGTTCCCTTACTTCCGCGACAGCCCATCACTCCACGTGACCAGTAAACGTAGAACAACAAAAAGTGACTTATTGATGGCACTTTTCGTTGGTTCGCCCACTTATCTATTCTTTCCGGGCCCTTCATTACTTCCACTGTAGCGGTCGCGGAGATGCCGGAAATGTTCAGGCGCCTCGCTGGGCATCCAGGTCACGTTTCAACCATCTTTTCCTCCGGACATATTTTGTTCTTGACGCGTTGGCGTGCTTTTCTTGTTTCTATGCGCTTTTAAGCTGAGCCAAGCGAGAACCACTCCTGAGAACACTGACGATAGGCCTAGTGATGCGTGGTAATATGATGGCCCGTAGAAAATAAGTGAAGAAGCAGAAGAGAGCGCGAGGAGAAGCTAGCGAGTTACCGCGGCAAGGCTGCAGGCAAACAGCTACATTGACAGCGTGAATGGAACCTCTCGGAATTCGGTAACGCAACGCGAAAGACATAAATGTAACGGTAACACAAAGGGAGTGCACCAAACCAATATAGAACGTTAAACACACACACACACACACACACACACACACACACACACACACACACACACACACACACACACACACACACACACACACACACACACACACACACACACACACACACACACACACACACACACACACACACACACACACACACACACACACACACACACACACACACACACACACACACACACACACACACACACACACACACACACACACACACACACACACACACACACACACACACACACACACACACACACACACACACACACACACACACACACACACACACACACACACACACACACACACACACACACACACACACACACACACACACACACACACACACACACACACACACACACACACACACACACACACACACACACACACACACACACACACACACACACACACACACACACACACACACACACACACACACACACACACACACACACACACACACACACACACACACACACACACACACACACACACACACACACACACACACACACACACACACACACACACACACACACACACACACACACACACACACACACACACACACACACACACACACACACACACACACACACACACACGCACGCACGCACGCACGCACACACACACACACACACACACACACAAAAAAACGCCCATTCCCTGGGGGGAGATTTATTTTCAATTTACGAGCGCAGAAACTGGAAACTCGTCAGAATGGCGAGTAAGAAAAAAAATTCTCCGACCCGATAAGTGCATCCTTGGTATAAGGCGTGGCGTTGCAGGTTCTTTCTCGTGGAATGTGGGCGTTGGTTATATGAAGCGACGAAAAAAATAAAATAACAAGGATGGCTGCCGGGGTTCTTCGCTGGGCCTTCCTCGCGCCGCATGCTTCGCCGCTTGCTTTTAAGAATGCGAGTGGTAGATCAATTTCCGTGCCACTCTTTCTTTCTCCCCGAGGGGCCCACACGCACGCGATTTTTGGACATTTGTTGCTCTGGAATGAGCACCGCGGCACCCGACTCTTCGGAAACACTTTGTAATTGCGTCTTAATTAGAAATTTTTTGGTGTGTTTGCAGTTCCGAGAAATTGTCAAGCTTTTGCCGTTCCGCAGCGGTAGTTTCTTACCTTGAAATTGTACTCTTAAGTGCTCTTCAAATTGATATTTGCAAAACAGATAAAAAAGCACGCGTGCACGCTCATGACCCCCCCCCCTCCCAAATAAAAAAAAAATACGTGTTTCTCGTGGCACACTGTAGATGTCAGCCTCTGCACCGAGTAATTTCATCTGATAATATTGGTATACGATACTGGCAGATGCTGAAGACTGGCCGAACCGCTGCAGTTATCTTAGCAACCGTGGCTTTGCGCTGCAACACTTCAGTGCCCGTATTCACACACACACACGCACACAATTCTTACACCAGAGGGTAGTTTGTAAGAGAAAGCCTCAGACATTCCTACAGTTGGGCATACCATTAGCAGTCCCGGCTGGCCAATGGCGAATAGCATGGCTGGCCAATGCCAAATAGCAATGGTGAACAGCAGGTTTGAGTATGGCCTCATCAAGATTTCAGTGAGTTGTCATAGTTAATTTGGAGTCTTCTAATAATATGTGCCTTCTGATGACATCTTCATTTTGTTAGGGTATATAGCAGAAGTATTTTTTACTTTTTGTGACAGATTAGCCGATACACAGAAGAACGCGATACCTCAGTCAGCTTTGCACGTAACGGAAGCTGAACTTCAACTAGGTAACCGGTAGGCCTGCCTAACCAAGTATGAAACGCGTCGTCCGTCGGGCATATGTATGTTTTGATGTGTTAGTGTTCCTACGTATACAACCGGGCCGAACGCAGGCAGGTCTGACATACAACGTATCAACTAAGGGTACCATTAATTGCACGCATTTGAATCGAGCATTTAGCTTCCAATACGCAGGCCAGTTGCCGTACAGCTCTTCTCGTGTTGTAACTTCACTAGGGATGTAGCAACAGGGAAACCGTCCTTGGTTGAACACTGTGGATTTGCCCCTGTTAGCATCTAAGGCTGTGGCAGCCGGAGCACACATTCGTGATAAAGACATAAAAATCAAGTCCGTGGTTTTGGATTTTCACTATTTTCTCTCACTCTGATTTTCTTTGCTGAGGTTCTTGGACAGGTAGCCCACTCTGTAGCCATACTTCCATTATCGCAGAGTTTAAAAGAACAGGAAAAAAAAATATCGCGAGAGACTGCCTAAAGATAACAGCGCTTGGTTGGAAGTATGATACGCAATATACCATACTTTGGAAAAAAAAATTAAAACAAACAAAACACAAATTAATGCGTTGTATGAAATTACGAACGAAAGATTCGAAACTTTTCTTACTGTTAGTAGTTTAGTTCTGCTCACATATATTTTGATTATTTCGACCTCGTCAGTACGTGTCTGCTTGTGAAACGCGGAGTAAGTCCACTAAACAGACTACACTCGACATTTCGTAATCCGGCTTTCTGCGCAACCAATATGTCCTAACCAATACGCCTGATCTCCCGCTTATAGTTACATCTGATGCTGAGAAATTCATTTTTTAAAGGCTGGCTGCTGTGATGAACGACGGCACCAATCTGTATCTTGACGCGTGAGGTTGAACGTCTCGGTTAGGTCGAACGTGGTGTGTGGAGAAGGGCTTAATTTCCGGGTTTTTGCGTGCCTTCTTTCTCTCAGTGGGGTTTAAAGGGGTGCTAAAGGGACATATGAAATCTATTTGGACTAATAGATTATTATTCGATAAGGATATCATTGTTTGTTTTGTCTTTCTTAATTCATTACAAGGTAAATTAAGGTCGAAGTTTCATTTTTGAATTTCACGGCTAACATTTTGCATCTGAGCTTCACTGACTGCACCAATTTCCGTCTCTTTTCGAATTTTAGCCAGATTGGGGCTGTGTCGGTCAATATTAGAGTTTCGGCCCGAACTGTCGTCACAACGGAAATATATTAAAGCTTTACTTGAACTTTTTGCCTGGCAATGGCACGCGTGGAATTACTAAAGAATCACCTCAGAATAATGGAATACGATTTCTAGACCTTTCCTTAACATTTCAGAAGAACCACGTATGCTGGCAGTATTCCCCGCGAATCTTCAGTACCACTGTTAAACATTTCGTCGAAGCATTTTAAGGTTGTAAAAAGCGGTATAACCATGTCATGCCTTAAGTCTTCCCTCACCAAGTCGTGTGAGCACAAAATGAGTGCCAGTTTTCGCGCACAGGTTACGCGTCTTTTAGGTGTAGTTTAGCATCGTGTTGTAGTGGCCACAGTCGCTCAACGTTGAAAGAAGTCAGTTTTGTTAAGGCCGAACATGATTGCAGAAAGCGATAGGGGGAAAAAAAAAACGTGTCGCAGGTATTCCTTCCATTCATTGCGTATCTCACAAGTTGAAGTAAGTAGGAAATAGATATGGTGTTAATGTTTTTACGGCTGCTAATAAGCCAAGTTAGATTTGTGTCGCTGTACAGAGAAATAAAGAGCGAGTAATAGACCAGAAGCGGACCGACATTTCTTTCGTGAAACTCACCAACCAATTCACTGATTTCCGTACAGGTGTGGTTGTAAGGTTCCCTTTAGCTGCGGCCGCTTCTACGTATACTATAGCACAGACGGGCCGCCGTGTTAACCAGACATTATTGGAACATAAAAGATCGCTAACCAGAGGCTCACCTTCTAATCTATCTTTACATTGCCGAGAATGTACAGGCACGCGCACAATGGCGGAAAGCATGCTGCGGCGGCGTCCCACCCGTCGGCCCCTCCGCTCGGCAAGCAGCGGCACGCTGTCCACACTGCCGGCGTGAGAGTCACGAGACAGAAGTGGACATGACGAGGCGCGCCCGTGCCCGCTGGCTCGCTGCCGGCTCGCGGCTTCTCTCCGACATCGCAGAGAGTTGGCGCGGGTGAGGAAAATGATGTCCGGTTGCTATGACGGCAGCCTTGTGAGGAGCATAGAGTTTCCTAAAATTAACTAGAGGGGGACTCTGGCGCTGCGATCGTTCAGCCACCATGGAAATGATGGGTAGTACACAAATTTGCCTAGTCTTCGTGCTTCCGGCTTCGAACGCAATTGTGGCTTTGTTTATTGTTGCGTTTTCGTTCTGTTTCGGATAAAAGAATGGACCGTTGTGAACTTCGTGAGTGTATTTGAATTCGTGAGCCTAAAAAGGTCAAGGTGGTGAAGCGTGACTGCTAAACCTTTGCTGAACTTCGTATTGCGGCAAAGTGAATTCAGGCCACACGCAGCCAAAAGAACGAAGACTAGGCAAGACTAGGCAAATTTGTGTACTATCCATGATTCCCATGCTGGCTGAAGCGCTGTATGTTGCAGCTCCCATAGACACTAGCGCCAGAGTTCCCTCTAGTGTGTTTATAGGAAACTCTATGGTGAGGAGGACGAGGAGAAAAAGAAGGCGATGATAGGTGGTTTCTTTGCGCGGCAGCCGGCGACAGCGGCGAAAATAGGTCGGTGAGTGACACGGTCGGCGGGAGAGAAGCCGTGACGCTCTGCGGGGAGAGAAAAGCGGCGTCTCGCGAGCGGTGAGCAGCCGGCGGGAGATTGCCGCGCCGCCAGTGTGTTCGTGTCTTAAGCGCACGCCGAAGTTCGATGAATGCGCAGTTTTGTACAGGCACAGGAATGAAGAAACGCGTTTAACCCTTTCAGTCCCAGTGATTCCAATTGGAATCATAAATTATGTAGGTCCGTCAGCAAGCATCTGGTAAAGATAAAGCGTTGTTCTTCCTCAAGAGCCCGTATTTAGCATCTGCCCTACATGTGGTGTCAACATGGTACACACAATACAGCGAGGTCACGTCTGAACGAAGAAATTACAGAAGCGGTCGTGCTGTTCGCGCATTTCGCTGAGGCAGCGTCTTCTTTCACCGTGCAGAGATAGGGCATTTATTTTAGTTCTGCGCCAGAAATTCGAATTTTGGCTATTGGACATTATGCTATCCTATCTAGATAACATTTTAAGTAATAAATGAACTAAAAATTATGGAGTTATTATTAAATAATAATTATTTATTAAATTAATTGGCACATTTATTACTCTTCACTGAAAAGTGTGAACAAAGAGTTTTTCAGTTTTTTTGGACTACCACGATCATGTGCATCTCCAAATGTGAAAACTAGTTGCTTACATTGAAAATAGTTAATTCGGGACTGAAAGGGTTAATGATTCGCTGTAGCGAGCGAAGTGACCTTCGTGCGCTCTGTAACTTTAACGCAAAGTTTGCTGTGAAAGCACAAGACGTACAAGCCACCACCCCCACGATATAAACGCGCGCGCATGGGCGACCACGCAGGTAGGGCAAAGTTCAGGTGGTACAGGTAGGAGGCGCGCACGCATCTCAACTCCATTGAATACCAAGCGGGGTCATGACCTTTAAAGCACGCCTTTCGCGCCATATCGCTGGTCATAAAGAGAACATACTAAAGCGCCTCCGAGCTCTGCGTATCGCCATCGGTAAATGATGCATATGTAAATAGCTCGCCGTTAGTATACAGTAGGTCGTGTCTTCCATGGCCGAGTCGTTTAACGCCATGCCCTGCGGAGCGAGGGGGGCACACGCTCGAATCCCCAGTCGCGCGCTTCGGAAAATATTTCATAGTGGCGTAATAGTAGCGCAAAAAAAAGTCGAAGACAAGAAAGTGAACACCACAAGCGCTTACTCACAACTGACAGCTTTATTGCTTGCACAGAGAAATATATATCTAAACTTGACGTTCGACAAAATCCCGCGCATGCGCATCGTAGACAATGCAAAAGGCAAAAACCAGAACAAGAACACACCTCCCCCCAGCCCCTCTGCACATCGCACAAACGCCATCCGCGTTCCAGCGCTTAAATTGACGGACACTTTGTAAATTCCAGTGTGTTCCGCGAACGCCTGTGCCCATTGAGACGGGGTCGGACCGGAGAATGGAACGCGATGCGCGCGTCGATGCGCATCGCGATGCGCGATGCGTTCTTGTTCTGGTTTTTGCCTTTTGCCTTGCCCACGATACTCATGCGCTGGAGTTTGTCGAACCTCAAGTTTAGATATATATTTTTCTGTTCAAGCAATAAAGCCAAGGTCTATCCAAATAGATCGCGAAACTTCGGCCGAAAAGCGGTTCAGAAGCTATTGCCAGCGACATCAGCATGGGGAGTTATGGGAGCTGCGATTGAAGCGCGACTATGTTTGGAGGGAACAAACACTAATAGTGAAAAACCAAGTTTTATGCAAAGGCGAAGCAATCGTTATGTTTTACAAATGACATTTATTTCCCCAGCAATATTATGTAGGTGCAATGGGCAAAGAATTGATGACAGTGTTTTTATTGCGAAAAATCTTTTTCGTAGCGCCCTCTGCGCACGCAATTATTAGCTATATAGTACTCAGTGCAGCCCTTGCGCTGCATGGAAAGGCGCGCTCGTAAAATTCGTCTGTGATCCCTATCGGAAAACCCAGTGGCACTGTCCCAGCGCCATACCTGATTAGTGGACCAGTGTGGCACTGGATACTGGGACACTGGCACGCTGCACGGGGCACACTGGACGCTGGCGCGCTGCACACTGGGACACGCGTTATGGGCCAAAATCGGGCTTTTAAATGGTTTTTAAAATTTTTGGTTATGCCCACACCGTAATTAAGGTTGAAACACGAGCACTGGAACAAAAAAAAAAAATAAAAAAAAAATTAACGAGCTCATGGATTCGAACCTCCTACCTAGACGAACTACTCACTGTGAACCCGACACGCTACCCACTACACCACACTCGAACGACAGGCTTCAAGTGATTTTTTATTCATGTTTTAGCTGATTCCGGTATCCAATAGTTATGTTTTTCGCTTAGAAACGTAGATTTTCGTCTCTTCGTGCTCGCGCTACCCTGACAGCAGATTGTTTGTTTGTTTGTTATGGGCTCCCTTGCATCAGAACGTCTACCTGGCACGTTTTCCAGCAAAACTCATGAGCGTAATCGCAGATGTGTTGCGGCAATCGCACTGTCTCGCTAAGCGGTTTGTCATACCTATGTAGAAAACATCGTGCATCTGAACTGCTCACTGAACACTGTACTTTTCGTCACCCGTTTGAACATATTTTCTGTCCCCTTGTTTACGTTCCGCGTACTAGATCTGCAGTAGTTCACTCTAGCCGAAACGAGCATTAGGCTTAGGGCCGCACTTCGGGAGCCACGGTCACTGTGAAGATCGTGGATATATATTCCATTACAAAGAGTGTAATAACCGCTAAAATGTAGTTTCGATCATAACTGACGCTAGCGAGGTCATATTTGCACCTTCGATTACACAAATCAGAAGCTAAAAACACCGCGGGATTGGGTGTTGCAGCGGCTAACTGCTGCCGCGGTGACGTGCATGCGGCTTTCTGCGGTATACGAGCGGGAACGACTGACAGCTAGAGTAGGTTGATCTTGATTATCAGACTAAAACTACTCCCATATTGTGTTGCGAATGGTGAGATCTTTCGATGCGGTTTATAAACTACATTGACGACACTCAAGCACACTTCAAGGAAGCGCACGCGCGCTAGCGCGCTCGACAGATGATTGCTTTAGCCGACACGGACATCCGTCGCCTAACTGAAACTATGTGTAGCACACAGGACAGAACAATTTGAAAATATTCGGTAAATTTTACGCTCGACATCTCGCGATCAAATATAAAGTCTTATAGAAAGTCCATCAAGCGCGGCCAGTTTCTTCCAATGTGCCGCCGGTGTTCCCAGTGTGCGGGCAGACACTGTACAGCGTGACCAGTGCCTCCCAGCGCGCTGTAAGACACTGGGCGACGCTGCACAGTGTGTCCCAGTGCCTCCCAGCGCGCTGTAAGACACTGGGCCACGCTGTACAGTGTGCCCCAGTGTCTCCCAGCGCGCTGTAGTACACTGGGACACACTGTACAGCGTTTCCAGTGTCACCCAGTGCGCTGAAACGCACTGGGAGACACTGGAAACGCTGTTTTTTTCGATAGGGATGACACACCCCCCTCACGTGTTTTAGTGTTTTGCACTTTTTGCGTTCTCTGAATTATTAAGGCGAAAGCCTTTAATGTCTCATGCTCACGTCCGTCCGATGTCCGTCCGGTGTCCGTTCGGTGTCCGTCCGTCCGGTGTCCGTCCGTCCACACCCCCCACTGAGCATGCGCCAACCCATTAAAAAAAAATAAAAAACCTCCTCTCCACCTCTCTCTCTCTCCTCTAGGCATCCCACACTCTTACTGCGCATGCGCGTCCCCTCCCTCTCTCCCCTCCTACGCTCCCCCCTCTCTCCTCTAGGCATCCCTGCCCGCGGCGTCCACACCCCCCACTGCGCATGCGCGTCATCCCCTCTCCTACGCTCCCCCCTCTCTCGCCTCGCGACGCCGACGCAGGCAGCGTCTGGTAGCGAGTTTCTTGGTTGAAAAAACCAACTGCTCGCGCTGCACAACCATTCACTGGCCACCCCGTATATATGGCAATGGATCTTGACCTGCAAGGTGGTGCCGGTGGGAGATTTCTCCTTTGCGTTGTGTAACGATAAAAAATTCGCAGCGTGCGCGTTAACTAAAAGCGGACTGCGGGTCTCTCTGTGCAGTCCGAGTCTTCTGTCTCTCACTGCCCATTAGCAGCGATTGGGATGTTCCAGTAGGAAACACCGGTCCATAACTGCGTGCTTTGCGCCCCCCCCCCCCCCCCCCCCAGGTTTCTCTCCTCTGCAACGCTGCGATGAGCGCCAGTGTAAGCATTAGCGCCCGCTGTTTCGCATCTACACATCGTTCCCTTTAGCGGGAGATGGTGTAATCTTTAAGACGAAAGCCTTTAATGTCTCATGCTCACGTCCGTCCGGTGTCCGTCCGACCGTCTGTCCGTCCGTCTGCCTGTCTGTTCGTCCGTCCGTCCATCCATCCGTCTGTCCGTCCGTCCGTCCGTCCGTCCGTCCATCCGAGCTCTGGCACAGAGCCAGGTGACCGCCGGGATGCGCAGACGGAACGCCGGTCGCGTCGGACTCTATAGCGCTCGCGCTTTGCTTGCGTAGCGTCGCTGTGCCCAGAGTTTGCAATCATTCTGACGGACGCCGTCTCAATGGACCCAGGCGTTCACGGAATACACTTTCAAATTTGCAAAGGGTCCGTCAATTTAAGAGCTGGAACGCGGATGGCGCTTGCACGATGCGCAAAGCGCGAGAAAATACTAACGCATGCGGCCGTAGGAAGATGAGTCTCGCGTCTCGCTGCGATTCGCGGTAAAAAATTAAAGAAGAAAACACGCACCCATTCGGTTTGTGTCTTATCCCACTGAGAGTGTAAAAGAAAAAAGACATGGCATAATCAGTGGAATGGCCACACGCTTTCGCCGAACACACTTTGGATTGTACAAAGTGTCCTTCAATTTTGTGGTGAAGATTTAAGTTGTGCTGTACGCGAAGTTGTGCCGTGCGTTTCATCGTCGGTGACTGTCTTGAGTACAGTGTCCAACGGGCAGCGGCACGATGCGGATAACATTTAACGCCGAGTGCTTTCATCGGTACCTGCGGGAACGATGGGCTGTGCAAGGATGCAGTAGCAACACACTTACGCCTGGCGACCCATGCCCAGATAAGAAACAAGGGCAATGGCTTGGAGGACTGTGCTTGCTGGACTTTCATGCGTCAGTATTCCTGTGGCCCGGTTTCCTTCTTGAATACGCAGTGCCTACTTTTATTCGTGTTATCGGTGAGCAGATCGCTAAGTTATCTATCGCGCTACAGTTCGCATACCTGCATTCGCATACGTAGCGGTAATTTATCGGAGCATAAGGCAAAACAAAACGCATGTAGTGCCCGCACACTTTTAGAGCTTATTAACTTGGTGCTCATTGTGTGCAGTGTAACAACAATTGAGTTATTGTGACCCTTGAATAAAACTTAAGTGTCATAATTCTGGCGTGACTAGGCGTTATTTCTTCTTGTTAGAAGTGAAGAACGCAAACAATGTGCACACTGAAGAACCTGCGTATGTCCGTAGCAAATAAGGAACGCTGCAAATATGAAAAGTACACTGTGCTTGCTTTATACAATCACAGGAAGATGCCACGAACGCCGAATAAAAGTTGCAAGGGTAAGTTTCCTAGTGAAACCGAGGCGAACTGAACGGTAGTACACTCAAAGTTCACTATCTAGTCATGAGTCGATATTAGTTTTGCTGGCGTTGACTTGAAGCGCACTAGTAGTGGACTTGCCGACGATGGCCTTAGCGCGAGTCCTTAGCGATCAGGTGCCTACGAAAACTAATTTGATATCAAATTTCGCGCTAGTGCCAGCAAAATGACGCCACTTGTTTACCGGCCAATACGTCACATCCACTTTATTTTCCCTTCCGCCGGAAGTGTTCCCTCCTCACATAGATGGCGCTAAGCTCCATGAGCAGCTCATGAGCCGCCATTTTCTGAAAGTATGGGCTTCTATGGAAGCTTCGCTACCAGTTACATTTACCATGATAAAGCTGTCAGTTGTGAGTAAGCGCTTGTGGTGTTCACTTTCTTGTCTTCGTCTTTTTTTGCGCTACTATTACGCCATTATGAATCAGTACCAACTAGCTCGCCTTTCCATTTTGCTGAAAAATATTTCTTCTGAATATATTTTTCTTTGTGGGTTTTATATGCATACATATACATATACGGGACATGAGGGTGACGGCAACGCCGCCGGCGATAACCAGCCGAGAGTGCCCATGTAATTGCTATCGCAATAAAGAAAAATCACCACCGAAGCACTTCGTACAGATGGTCAACCAGCGAAGCTAGAGCATGCGGCTCCGGTGTTTATTAAGGAGAAAGCCTTTAATGTCTCATGCTAACGTCCGTCCGGCGTCCGTCCATTGGTGTTCATCCGTCCGTCCGTCCGTCCGTCCGTCCGTCCGTATCTCTCCGTCCGGCCATCCGTGTCCATCCGTCCGTCCGTCCATCCGTCCGTCCATGTGTCCCTCTATCTGTCCGTCCGTCCATCAGTGTCCGTCCGTCCGCCCGTCCGTCCGTCCATCCAAGCCCTGGCACGGTCCCAGGTGGCCGCAGGGGTGCGCAAACGGACGCCGGTCGCGTCGAACTCTACAGCGCTCGCGCTTTGCTTGCGTAGCGTCGCTCTGCTTAGCGTTTACAATCATGCTAGGAGGGAGACGCGCGCATCGCGTTCCATTCTGACCGACCCCGTCTCAATGGACACAGGCGTTCGCGGAACACACTGGAAATTTACAAAGTGTCCGTCAATTTAAGCGCTGGAACGCGGATGGCGTTTGCACAATGCGCAAAGCGCGAGAAAGTACAAACGCATGCGAACGGAGGCAGATTAGTATCGCGTCTCGCTGTGATTCGCGGTAAAAAAAATTAAAAAAGAAAACACGCACACATTCCGTTTGTGTGCCATCCCAATGAGAGTGTAAAAGAAAGACATGGCATAGTCAGTCGAATGACCACAAGCTTTCACCGTGCGCCGAACACACTTTGGAATGTACAAAGTGTCCTTCAATTTTTTCGAGCTGGGATCTACCGAAGCGTCTTCTATTGTAGCTTTTCATTTATATATCAAAAGCATATATGAGACACACGCTTAAAGCTTTGCGTTTGGTGGCGTTAGCTTTAAAGGATATTAGGAACACCTGAAGAATTTTATTGGGTAGCAATTAATGCTTCCCACGCGTTATCATCCCTAGTTATATATGCGGAACAAAAGCCTGAAGGAGAAAGTAGTGCAAGCGCGGAGACCCTTTGAGGTAGCGTCTGCTCGTATTGTTCCTTCATTATGCTTTCTGTGCACTTCACGGACCGCTGCATTTTTCGACCTCCTAGCCATATACAGCTTTGCTATAAAACATAGAGGTCTTACACGCAGAAACCGTGATATGATTAATTATGAAGGACGCCGTACACTCTAAGAAAAAAAATGAGTATGCCTGACTCTTTTGGGACAGTTCTGACTTGCCACGTATACGACTCTCTTTGAAGAGACACGGTGACTCTCTTGGTGGGTCAGAGTCGGCGCGCTCAGGAGAGTCCCCGGACCCTCTTAAGAAGAGTGGGAGGACTCTTATGCGAAGGATCACACTACCACTTCTGAGGGAGTCAGACGACTCTTGCCGGTGACGCTCCTACGCGGGTCAATCGACACCCACCGAAGCGTCAAGCGACTCTACGGCTATTTTAAGCTACTAAATTGACCCATGCTCTACTTTTGCGCGACTACTGCTAGAAATAGTGAAGTATTTATTTTAAGCAACTCCATTAATACTTGCCGTTGTGACCAGCGACTGCAAAAAAAAAAAAGGATAGTTCAATTTTAGCATTATTTTAATAAAACTCCTCAAAACACACCATTTCCAGTCAAGTTGAAGCAGTTGAGGTATTCCTCATTTACATGCTTATATGAGTATAACCAACCAAAATGTGTGACTGTGATGTGCATAGTGTCATGTCGTGCAAAATAAACAGCAGATATCGGTATCATGTTTCCATATTTATTCCTCATGATTAAGAATCAAAAAGTCGTAGAAGGCTGGAGGAATCAGACTTGTGACTTGCAATGTTGTCGCTCCTCTTCAGCGTGAGCAGCCATGAAAAATGGTACCTGAAAAGAAGAACGTGATATCATAATGAGAAAACAGGAATCATAGGTAAGAGTTTGCAATACCTACACAATAAGTGATTTACACAGACATAATGAAGGCTCAGAACAAAACAACAAATGCAAAGAGGCATGGTAAGGAACCGTGTTTTTTGCCGTTATCGTGTAAAACAACTTTGATATAGTAGCTTTTCTAAGATGTCACTTGGTGACAAACTTGCAGCACAAGATGATGTGAGCTTTTTTGTTAAACAGCAAAGGCAATTGTTTTAGGCTCCTTTGCGTGGGTGCCACTCACCTATTTTCCTACGTCGTCCTTGTCCAACCAAAGGAAATGTAGGGCCGAGTGCCTCGCTGACATTACGAACGCCGCTGTTGATTTTCCTATCACTAGTGGTGAAGCGCCAGACCATAGCGACACCTTCGTTGCCCCGAGTGTGGCTGTCAAAAGGAGTGAAGAGGCTGGAGGAAGCGATCCGGTATTCTGGGAATAACCAACACACAAACACACAGACTGATTAGTTTTATTTAAACCACCCTTTGTTCAACACACCGTTACTGTACACACATCAGACACGAGTGTTTCGTTTTAAATAATTTCGTAACGAACACAAATTTTCGCGTAATAGAAGGCGGGAACCGCGTTTCGCGATAGGCACTGGTTATGCATGAATGAAAGCCCTCCTTTTCTGATAAATCGCTTCAAAAAGTGCTTCCAGAATAAGCCCGGCTTTGCGCCGGCATATTGCCACAGCCAAGCGCATCCTTCCGCCAGTCATTGACACGCCGTGGGCGGTTAGTGACAGCGTGTTCTACAAACGTAACTCATTCTTAAATACGCAGTTGTACGAGCGCCCGAACGACAGCAACGCACGCGGACGCCGTCTCCGTCGACATGAGACATGGCATATGTTAGAATTACCTCACATAGCTCCCACTGTCACGTATATTCACTCGATTCTGTTGTAAAGCCGAACGTCATTATATGCAGTGCGTCTTTGTACACAGACTTTTTTTTCACGTTTCCACGCGTGGAAGCACGCTGCACACTCGAGTATCGATGGACACGTTAATATGACGTTGAACTAAAGCGCATCTCAAAACCACATCAAGCACTTTCAGCAGTTCAGACACAATGTGCGATCAGAAAGTAATCGCCCTTGATAAGTGATTGCATCACTCATTTTATGAGCCATGCAATCACTTACACAACAACGCGCATAGCGGTCTCAACTCGTTAAGTGACTGTTTTAATTGAACATCCTGCAACAGCATCGCGGACGCAGGCTACTGTTGGATATGGCTGGCAGCCTACTTCCGCAGAGCTGCTGCAGACGCCCAGCTTAAGCTGTGTAATTAGTAACTACGAAAGCAGTACACTCACCGTTAAGAGGCGCAGGTAGTCCGTGTCCGCAACTTCAAGAATATTCCTCACTACAAGCGTCACTTCGAGCATGGAGCCTGGCGTGACCGCCACTGCAAATACGCATGTTCGCTCGAACTCAAAACTACAAGACGCGCGACCAGAAGGCGGAGGAGAAGAGAGAGCAGGCGGAAAGGTGGAGGCGCGGAGGCAGCGGAGGCGCCGCGCGGCTGGCCTGGCGCGCAGGCTCCCTGGCGCCAGTGCGAGAATGTGTGCCCACCCCAACGGCGCCGAAACGGCAAACGCGTGACATGTATGGCGTATACGGCGGCGCCTTCATAACGGAAGCCAATCGAAACGCGCTTCACGAGGGTTCTGTAACGCCTCTCGAATTGCCAACTCTCTTTCTATGCGTCTACCATCCAAAAGGGGTCAAGTGAATACCCGGAGTGAATCATGGCTTCGTAATCTTCTTTTGACTTTTTTTTTTCTTAGAGTGTAGTTGAAGCTCCACGTCATTTCGGCCACCTGGAGTTTTTCACCGTGGGTCTAAATCTCAGTACTCAGATGTATTTTTCCTTCTAGCCTCGATCGAAATGAGTCAGTGGTGGCCGGGAATCGAGCATGCGCGATCGAACATAGCTGCAAAACACCATGGCCACTAGGTTACCACACGCGGCTAAAGACTCATTCCGAATTGAAATGCGGCTTAGTGGTTGCGGAATATTTGGTAGTTGTTTATATTCCACCACTTTTTCGCACGTTTCGATCGATATTCCACGAGAGTGAAGGCAGGCGCCGACATATTCGCCGGAGTGCGTCGCACGCATTGTGCGCCATCGATCTCGACAGCATTGTCATTCGTTGCGGGTCGGGAAGCCCGGCATGCTTCTTTTGTGTCCGTTGATGGCTGATGCTTAGCGAACTCCACCAGCCTCGGGCAAGAAGCTAGAATGAACCACAGCTTGTATCGCTAGTGGGATACGGTGGAAGCGCTCGCTGGCTTTCCACGGTGCGGCGGGTATTTCTATTTATATGCAGTGCGGTATTGTGCCGAGACGACAGGCGGAAAAAATCCAGCGGCAGTCCGTGGGTCAGGTCACGAGCGGATATCCGTGAGGGTTGCGCGGAAAGCTTCCTGCGGAAAAATTTCCTGCTTTTGCACGTTGCACCTCCGGTGTGGGCGTTAAAATACACCTGAGAATACCTTTGAATGGAGGACACATGACGGGAGTTTGCTGATGTGTCCTCGGGGCTTTTTACATAGTTTTAAGGTTAAAAGTGTAGCTGTGTCGTTGGAAAGTAGTTCTGTGAAGTTCTAGCGAAATTTAATGTAAAATGAAGGCTTGACAATGAAAGAGTAGGGGCGTAGCCAGGCATTTTTTTCGGGGGGGGGGGGGGGAGGGGTGCGGGGTTCAACCACCTTTTATTTAGAAAAAGTGCCAGTTGGCGTGCCCTGTATGCATGGTCTTGAGTGTGTTTGTATGTGTGCATGTATATGTACGCACTAGCAAAATTTGAAAAGAAATTCTGGAAGGTCCTTGCCCCTTGGCTACGCCAGTGGTTGAAGTACAGTGAAATTTCAAAGGTCAAACAGATAACCGCATGGGCGTAAGGTTTCTTAACATACACACACGATGCAGGAGTTACGAGGAAGGAAAGGGCGGAGTGGAAAGCCTAGAGATGCTTTATGGCTGATATTTCCTAAAAGAAATTGCTATTGTTCCCTCAGTATAATTTTTCACGAAAGAATCTTCATTCAACTTGGTTTGATATTTATGACTACATACTTCTGAAATCGAACGCCGAACATATTCATAAAGTTTACTTGCCATGTCGTCCACTACCCGTGAGTGGGCAGGTGCTTCTGGTGTTAATGTTATAATTATCCTATTAATCATTGTCATCGCCAGACGCTACTACTCAAGCTAAGAAATGAATCTCATCTGGCGGGTAGATAAGCACTTTCTTATAGGCATATACTTTGTTGTAGGTAAGCGCTTCCTGTGACAGCCATAGTTGCGAACGCTTGCGAAGGAGGGAAGTCTCCAGAATAAGCCCTTACGAAATTCTATGTTGACGGCCACGATTAAGACTACCAGCGTACCTCAGAGGAGACAGCAGGTTGGTTTAATATAAAAAAAAATCAATTTCAATGCTGTGTATCCAGTACGCTCAATGTCGTGACCATGCTGGGCGCCATGTTCAAGAACTCAACGATCAGAAAACTCGTTCGTGCACTGCACGTGTCAGAGCACTGCGATTGCGACGCGAAAGCAAGCCAGCCGCGTGAAGGGTTTCATTATTTTGCGCACTTTCTTTGCGACACGTTAAGAACTGCGTAATGAGCAAGGAGTGAGTGAGTGAGTGAGTGAGTGAGTGAGTGAGTGAGTGAGTGAGTGAGTGAGTGAGTGAGTGAGTGAGTGAGTGAGTGAGTGAGTGAGTGAGTGAATGAATGAGTGAGTGAGTGAGTGAGTGAGTGAGTGAGTGATTAAGTGAGTGATTGAGTGAGTGAGTGAATGAATGAGTGAGTGAGTGAGTGAGTGAGTGAGTGAGTGAGTGAGTGAGTGAGTGAGTGAGTGAGTGAGTGAGTGAGTGAGTGAGTGAGTGAGTGAGTGAGTGAGTGAAACAACTCTATTCGGTCCACAATAGACGCGAGCAAACTCGGGCGTTCGACAACCTTTTTGCTTGGACCTTATCCTTGAAGCTAGGACTTATAGATGTGACTACTGAATCCTATGCAGACTAAAACAAGGTGTGTGAAAATGCGAGTTTCCCCGCACATATTGTTTACTCCCACGTGGTGGCTGGCCTCGCTCAAGCAGTGGAAGTAAAAACAGCAGATCACTAGCAATATGGTGGATATCCTTGAACATATTTTCCGTACTGCGGCATCGTTCTTGAAAACCCTGTCATTTCGACTCTGGTATACCTTGAGCGCGAGGTCGACAGGTACAGCAACAAATGTCCGTGGTGCCAAGCAACAATTACATTGAAACCCATTACATATCAGTGCACACTGCGCCCGGAGGCTGCTATCTCGCCTCTGATGGACAACACTCCTCTGTGCTGGTCGTGAGGCGCAGCTCGCGGAGCTGGAAATGGGAAGCCACCTAGGCGAACCTTGACCACGCCCGGCGGGCCGCTGTAGCCAGTGGGGCCCTGGAAGAGGGGCCTCACCCACCACAACCATAAACCGCCTAAATATCTGGGTTGTTTCCTTGATCGGTCGGCGCCTGGTTCGTGGTAGACCGGGATTGAGTCGGTCTGTACGTGGGGTTCTGCATGCTTCGGTATGCCGACCTGCTGTGCCTGTGGTAACAAAAACAGGTATAGCAGCAGGAAGAAGCTGTTTTCACTACAGCGCAGAAAGAAGCCGTGGTTGTGTGGTGGAAACCCTAGAGGCGAAGGGGACGCAGCTTCTGCGACTTGATATTTTTTGGGGCTTTAAGAGAAAGTATATATGCAGGTCATCTATAAAGCGTGTACCGAAATGTAACTTACTGAAACCGATAAACGAATTAGTATTCTGTTTACGTTCGGCATTTATGCTCTTGACTGCTGTACTCGTTCGTGGTACAGAAAGAGTTGAAAAACCTTGGTTTAGGTCAGCTGCCATGAAAGCTAACCTAAACCACGGTTTTTGAACTATAAGCATAACCATATTGCGCATAAAAGTTGTTCGGTTTAGTTTTCGTATATTCAGCAGTAAAAACATGCTAATAGTCATGTTGAAGGGAGTACTGATGAGGCAGCGTGAAGTACGAGACGCATTTTATGAATTGCTTTCTCGTTTGACGTCGTGGAATAAACGGCATCAAGCGTCTCCGGATCAGGAAACTTCTGATTATGCTGTGCACTATTGGAGATCAATCAAAAAGAAAAAAGAAATAATAATAATAATATCTGGGGTTTAACGTCCCAAAACCAGGGAAAAAAAGAAAAGACAGCAAAAAGTTCAGCAAAAGTTCGATATATTCCGTACTTTTTTTTGCTTTATTTCGCATGGGGCAATAAGCAAAATTTTGCATATACAGCACCGCTGACGCGTCGTCCAAGTAAATCCTGCGGGCGCTCCACTAAGCGGGTACTTAAAATTAGCTTTACGGTGACTGCAAACTCTGAATAAACGGAGATTGAGGGCATTTGTTATTTTTTAACAAATCGTTTTTTTTTTCTCTGCTGGCGGGTTACTAAACTCCAAAATGAATAAATTGCTTCGTAGAAAAATTAAAAAAAATATAATAGGGAATGTTCATTCAGTCTTCTTAAGCTCCAATGCTTTTCAACTTTGGTCTCTGTATACATACACTTCATCGTGATGTTAATTTTTTCCCCCTTTTTTACAGCCTTCTGTCACATCTTATGAGGAAACGATTACATTATGACGAAAGAAAAAAAAGAGAATCAATGGGTCATTTCAGTCCTCCATTTCCCTCTCGCGTGTTTTATAAATAAATCTTACTTTTCTGAAATAATTTCGAACGCTGAACAGACATACTTTTCGCTTAAACATTCTGCCTGCATAATTTTTTCCCCTCTCAAACAGCTTCATTTTGCTGTTTGCGCTGCTTATGCCCTTTCCCGCTTTTTTTTTTTTTGCTTCTTATATGAGCACTCGCGGTTGAAGTCTCACCGGCATAAAATCCTGATGGGCAAAATAAAATGTGTGGTCCACAGAATGTGCTCCCAGATTCGATCGGATTAGCTGATGGGACGCCCGCAGGCAAAGTAAATTTTGAAATCGTGGCGCTGCTGAGAGTATTAGAAAAAAAAAGAAACTCGCAAGTATAATGGCCTTGAGAAAACCACACGAATTTCAGTGCGCACACTAATTTGCATAGCGGCGTAGATGCAATTATCAATTTATTGGCAGTAACGTTTTTTTTTTTTTTGTTCTCAAATCATATCAAGAAAAAGTCTGCTCATCGCGTAGCATTTACCGACCGTGGTGTGGCTAGGATTTCTCTCTTCAAGCGTTGATTGCTCGCACAAATTTGCGTACCTGATGCGATCGTCAGTGTAGGAGTCTGTTGTCGTTCGTTGTGCAGTTAGATTACCAGATATCTGTATATATTTTTTTCTTCCGTATTAACGTCGCATTACGAGAAAAAGAAAGTAAAGCAAAAGAAACAGTGAGAAGGAAAAGAAAGAAAAAAATAAAGCAAGAAAGAAAGAAAGAAAGAAAGAAAGAAAGAAAGAAAGAAAGAAAGAAAGAAAGAAAGAAAGAAAGAAAGAAAGAAAGAAAGAAAGAAAGAAAGAAAGAAAGAAAGAAAGAAAGAAAGAAAGAAAGAGAAAGAAAGAAAGAAAGACAGAAAGTTTCTAACGTCACGGCGTCTCGCTGCCGATCGGGATGTCGCATGTTACTACGCCACACTATATGATGATGTAATCATTGAATTCCAGCTGAAAACTGTTCAAAGCAGAAATTTGTGCTAGTTGGTGGTAGCTGAACTTGTGTGATAGAGAGAGAGACTCTTTATTAGAAAAAAGTACACCATCTCCCACTAAAGGGAACCATGTGTAGATGTGAAGCAGCGGGCGCTAACGCTTACACTGGCGGGGTGTTGACGCTGGCGCTCATCGCAGCGCTGCGCAGGAGAGAAAACTGGGGAGGCGCAAAGCACGCAGTGATGGAGCGGTGTTTCCTACTGGAACATGTCAATCGCTGCTAATGGGCAATGAGAGACAGATGACTCCGACTGGACACAGAGACCCGCAGTCCGCTTTTAGTTAACGCGCACGCTGCGAATTTTTATTGTTCAACAACGCACAAGAGAAATCTCCCACCGGCACCACCTTGCAGGTCGAAATCCATTGCCATATATACGGAGTGGCCAGTGAACGGTTGTGCAGCGCGAGCAGTCGGTTTTTTCAACCAAGAAACTCGCTAGCAGACGCTGCCTGCGTCGGCGTCGCGAGGCGAGAGAGGGGGGAGCGTAGGAGAGGAGAGAGAGGAGGGGACGCGCATGCGCAGTGGGAGTGTGGACGCCGCAGGCAGGGATGCCTAGAGGAGAGAGGGGGGAAGCGTAGGAGAGGAGAGATAGGGGGGACGCGCATGCGCAGTGGGGAGTGTGGACGCCGCGGGCAGGGAAGCCTAGAGGGGAGAGCGTAGGAGGGGAGAGAGGAGGGGAGGCGCATGCGCAGTGAGGGTGTGGTTGCCGCGGGGAGGGATGCCTATAGGAGAGAGAGGGGGGAAAGGAGGTTCTTTATTTATTTTTTTTGAAAGGGTTTGCGCATGCGCAGTAAGGGATGTCACGCCGCACACCGGATTAAGCTCCGCCATAAGATGCTTCACATCTAAAACAGAGATTTTTGCCGACGTCTATATAGCGCTGGTACGCTACTCTGTATAGGGATGAGCAAGGGGACTGAACGATAGCGCATCTTGACAAGCGCGAAGGAACAAACACAAAAGGAAGAGAATGGTCCTGCTTGATGTGTCTCCTCCTTGCGTATTTGTTCTATTGCGTTTGCTAAGGTGCTCAAGGAAAGCTCGCTAAAAACTGAAATTCTTATCTCTAGTATCATAAGTGCAATGTTCGGACGCACACTTCACGATTCATCTTATCTGCTCGGATAGATAGATAGATAGATAGATAGATAGATAGATAGATAGATGATAGATAGATAGATAGATAGATAGATAGATAGATAGATAGATAGATAGATAGATAGATAGTAGATAGATAGATAGATATAGATAGATAGATAGATAGATAGATAGATAGATAGATAGATAGATAGATAGATAGATAGACTCGTAAGAGCCACCAGTTTGTACCACCCTTTATTGTGCCGAGGCCGTAAAACTATTGAAAGTGGCTGAGGTAGCTAAAGGAATTAGCTTTGCTTTAAAAATGGCCGCTGATGGGGGGGGCTGATTCATAAATACAAACGAAGATACAAGCCACTTCTAAAAATAGGCTCCGTACTACCAGCAGCGTAGCAAGAAAGAGAAAAATAGAGAGAGAGAGAAATAGAGGCACGTGTGGTTGAGATCTTGTTTATTTTTTTCTTCTTTCTTAGTATTAATCAGAAAACGACTAACGTACAAGACAAGAAGGTCCATCCGCTACTGCTCTACGGGCGCCCGAGACAACCTGGCGGACTTGCTGTTTGATATGAAGGAAATGTATGGCCCATCCGATGTTTCTTCTCGTCTCACTAAGTCGGAGAGATTTGTTTTGGATTCAGGTAGAGACCACCTCGCGGACAACGCCAACGCCAACGCCGGATGCCTGACATAGCCCGACTATGAAATGCATTCGCATTTAAAAGCTTTCGTGTCGTACTTTCACAAGCAAAACGCATTAAAAACAAGTACCATGTGGTCTTATTCTCCCCAGCGCTCGAAAACGAATTTAATTCTCGCCAACGCAGCGTTTTTCGCGAAGCAACGGACCACTAATGATTTCCTCAATTACCTAGCCTCTTAGAATGCATTAATTAAGTATCCGCTCCTGTATACACCACACTCTTCGTACAGGTATACGACTGCGACAACTACATCCGCGACCACGATGCGAGAACTTCGCTTCCTTCCTCCATTCCAGTCATTGCACGAGTGCGCTAAACAAACAGAGAGTACGGGAGGTAACCGCTTTGAGGTTCTGAGACCAGTAAACAAAACGAAAGCTCAACAACTGCGGCATTCGAAGCTGAGATGAGGATGACAACGACGGTGCCGGCTGGCTGAGGGGGCTATAGAATTGCGCGATGAGCCAATAACGTGAAAGAAAGTGAGGCAGGCACTCCAGACGAAGCGATGGCTCGACACCACAGACAGCGCCCTTGCGGATCCTCTCCCTTTAAAGAAGAGAAAACCTGAGGCTGGCTGCCAAATGGCGCGTCCTTGCATGCGGGTCCCGCTTTTTCACGTTTGTCTGCGTACGCGAGGGATGCCGCCAAGCTATCGTCAGAGAGTACATGGCTGCCGCCTTTGTTCGGGTCCTCGCTCGTTTTCTTCTTGGTTTGCGCGCGCTCTGTTGTCTGGCACGGCGCTATACGCCGTTCATTGTCTTACGCGCCGGTGCGGGGGCCGCTTTTTCACGCCTGGAGCAAAGCTTGGTGAAAGCTCGCTCGCTCGTGTGGTGTGACGGTTGAGAGAGATGCAGGCGCACTTTTCCGTTGATAAAGAAACCAAGGAAACAAGTCACGTTGAGTAACATAGAAGCCTGAGAAGAAAAAAAAAGAAAAGAAAAGATGCGTAAAGCAAAGCACGAGAGTTGTCGCTCGAAGCACGACCTCACATTTCCAGTGTGAGTCGGGGTAACGATCGCATGCCGCGGTGCAGCCGGCTGGGGTAGTTGAGTAACCTAAGCGCTTTCCTCTGATGCTTTTTTGAAAGACACTGCTACCTTTAGTCTTCGCTTCCTTCTTTCCCACGCTGCTTGAGGAGACAGCGGGTTCACGCCGCTGTGTTAAGCGCGGGTCGAGCAGAAGTCCTAGCCCCGTTCTTTTTTTTCTTCCTTTCGTCGAATGGAGTTCGCGCTTGTCATACGACTTCTTTTTTTTGTTTTTTTTAGTGTGGCATACGGGAGCTGGATACGGGAGCACTTCGCTAACAGCAAACCGCGTGTGTCTTTCGTAGTAAGGCTGCAGAAGACGGAGGCGGCCTCCGGTCACCCTTTTTAGAGCGAAGCACCTTAGGGTCTAGGCTTGTCCGTTGTGCGTTGTCCGTTG